>QRFJ01001145.1:190495-446313 GCA_006176705.1 Cocos nucifera
TTTTCTGATTTCAGATCTGATCACATCTCATGTGACATTGAAATCACATTATTTTTAATTAAAATAAAATTAAAATCAGATCTAAACTATTTTTAGAACCATGGCTCTGATACCACTTGAAGGGAAATCCTGATTTCCCTGACCAGGTTCGTTCAGATCTGATCAGATCAAGAGATATATTTCAAAAATTTTTCTCTTAGATCTGTATCAGATCAGGGATGCTTCAGATCTGATTCTTATTTATTTAATAAAAATTAAATGAAAAGGATAAATTAAATCACATTCAATTTACCTGAATAGGGTAATCCTATTACCCTGTTGATGATCCTGTTTGCAGCGGAAGGTTCTGGATCAAGCCACGCAAGCGCCTGGCCTCTACCGGTATCCACTCGGGCTGGATCTAGGAGATCCTCTTCTTCTCTATCACGCCTCCAAAAATCAGATCTGGATCTGATCTGGAGGATCTTCAAAACTCCTTTTGAAGATCTGCAGTCGTTCTTCGCAGCAGCGCAGCCTTCTTGCTTTTGATCTCCTTTTCTTGATCTAAATCGCACCAATCCAAATCCAAAACACTTTTGGACGTGGAGAGCAAGGGGAGAAGAGAGTATGGCGTGGAGAAAAGGGAGAGAGGCAGCCTTGGGGCGTGGGAAGATTGCTTCTTGATTATTTTTTTATTATTTTTTCACTTGGGCGCTGGGTCTCTTATATAGACTAAGCGTGATCCAAGTCATCTTCCTCCCAACCAATCACAACCCTTTGTGAAATCAGATCTAAATCTGATTGGTGGGATTAGAGTCCCCTGGATTCCTACTTGGAGAGTGCCTTGGACCAGTCAAACTGGATTCTTAGAAGAACTCTCATTGGAATCCTAAAGGGAGATGGAGTCCTTGTCCAACAAGGACTCCATAGGCCGCCTCCTTACTTGGGCTCACGCCTCCCTTGGCGTGCGCCCATTCTCCTTGCCAGGTTCTGGCAGGGGGACAAGCCCCCACCAGCTCTCCAATAGGTGCATGACATGTGGTCAAAAGTCAAAGGGTGAATGGTCAACGTTTGACCAGTCAAAGGTAGACTTTTGACCAAAGTCAAAGAACAAGAAATGGCAGGTGACCAAAAATGGCAGGTAATGTCTTACAAATAAGACAACCTATTCTGACTTGGACAACCTCCAGTCAGACCATATGAAGGCCTCTGATTGAGCACAAACTCCTTTGGCTCAGACAGGACAACTTATTTATGATAGCAAAAGAAGAACGTTAGGTTCAATCGAGTGCTAGCACGATTTTCTTGAACCTAATTGAATCTCATTCAGATCAATTGAACTAGATCAGTTCAATTGATGATCACCAGATTCAAACCCTTGTTTGTGTGACCCAGTTAGGTTCAGTTCTGTATGGTAATGGGATATGTCATGATCTCTATCATCGACATCATCGAAACTCCTTTCGATGGATCAGAACTCTTCTGATTCGAACAGCTAGAATGATCGATCATCTAAATCATTCTAATTGCTCCCAAAATCCACCAGTGACACCTAGCAGTATATGGTGGCAACCCATCAGAGCTGAATGCGAACCTCTTGGTGCAGCTACCTGTGTGATTCAGTTCTTCTATCTTGAGCCCCGATCAGATTAGGGTTAAGGTGAACTCGTCAAACCCTAGTCTCTGTCATATGATGTAATCATTCGATTCGAGTCCAATGTGAAAATCTAAATAGAAACTCTTTCTATTATTTCACTCTGCCATGGCCATGGGCTTCAGGACTTGATTCTCATGATCATCATAGGGCTACTCCTCTACCACCGAGGTAGATAGATCCCATCTTGATGCAATCCAGTTCCTACAATGAACATGTCATAGCCAACATACACCTCAGGGTTCCATATGGCTAGGAGACCGAGTAATGGTGTAGTCAAACTATAACACCCTCAAGGTGAACTGCCGATGCATCTCAGGTCAAAGAACCAGACACACTACTGCAGCATCGAGTCAGTCATTGACGAGAAGGTAGACTTCCCTAATGACTACTCGAGGTGGTCACGCTCAGTGCCCTCGTTCTCTAACGAGTACCTGTACTCTCGCTCCGGTGTCTCCACACCGTAGACTCAAGACTCATCTACTAAAGAGAAGCGATCGTACACCAACCTTCCGGATCAATCACCATCCTCGTGATGATCCTATGGTCGGGAGCTGTTTATGAGTTAATAATGATTATTCATGTCTTAAATTTTCAACTCTTGAAAATATGAATTATCATTACCATTAACTCAAAGGATGTATCACAGACACTAAATACACATGTGTGATAGAAAATAACCCATTTATTAATTATAGTCAAAATTACAATTTTGCCCCTAGAAGTGTATTACAAGTGTCAGCCAATTCTGGCTTCTAGGGCACATATATCTAACAGTAGGTCAGCTAAATGATTCCAGCAAGATCAGGGATTCCTAAACATTGGAGATGGAAGACCAATTTCAGTTCTAGCTTTAGAAATTTTGAAATTTATTTTTGAATCTCATATCGTTGTTCTTAGTGATTGTCATTTCTATCCTAGTTCCTTTTTAAATATTATTTTTGTAGGCCTTTTGGCCATGAACAATCATGAATAATGGTGTATATATGTTATCACAACCTTTTAATGTAGTCTATTCTACTGGCAAGCATCCTAGATTAGATAGTGTATCAGATATCTACTTATGGCACTGTAGGCTAGGTCATATAAATAAGAATAGGATAAATAGGTTGACTCAAGAGGAAATCCTCAAAGTTAATGATTGTGAATCACTTCCAACTTGTGAGTCCTGTCATCTTGGTAAAATGACCAAGTCACCTTTCACTGGGAAAGGTGAGAGAGCCAATGAGCTCTTAGGTCTAGTGCATACTGATGTTTGTTGACCAATGAGCACAAGTGCCAGAGGTGGATATGTCTACTTCATCACTTTCATAGATGATCTATCCATATATGGATATATCTATCTGATGAAACATAAGTCGGATTCTTTTAAAATGTTCAAACGATGTCAAAGTGAAGTAGAAAAATAAACTGAATAGAGTATTAAAACTCTTCGATCTGATCGAGGAGGAGAATACCTTTCTGGTAAGTTTCTCACATATCTAGGAGAGAATGGAATTCTCTTTCAATGGACTCCTCCTGGAACACCATAGCATAATGGTGTGTATGAATGGAGGAATCAGACTCTGTTAGACATGATCCGATCCATGATGGAATTTGCCAGCTTGCCGATATCCTTCTAGAGATATACACTCAAACCGACTTATTATCTATTAAATCGGGTTCCAAGTAAGTCTGTAGTTAAAACCCCATATGAGATATGGATAGGACATAAGCCAACACGTTCACACCTTAGGGTTTGGGGGTGCTTGGCTTATGTTAAACGGTTAGTTACAGATAAACTTGGATCTAGGTTTGACAACTGTACATTCATAGGATACTCAAAAGAGACCAAAGGATACTATTTCTACCATACTGATGAACAAAAGGTATTCGTCAGCCTTAGGACAACCTTTTTAGAAAAGGAGTTTCTTGATGAAGGAACTGTTGCCTTTAAGGTTGAACTTGATGAAGTTCAATAGGTAGAAAGTTTGATACAGAATGTTGAACCAAAGTTGGATTTAATCAGATCAGATCCGAAGCCTAGTGAACCACACCATTAAAGCAATCTAGTAGAGTACCCCGCCATTCGAATAGATACTATGGATTCTTGGTCCAGGATGGTGATTCCATCGAACTCAATGAGAACAATGAGGACCCGAGCACTTATATGGATGCGATGCAGAGACCCAACTCGAAGAAATGGCTAGAAGCTATGAGATCCGAAATGGATTCCATGAAGGTCAATGATGTATGGACATTAGTTGACCCACCTAAAGGGGTTAAACCCATTGGGTGTAAATACATCTTCAAAAGGAAGAGGGGCGTAGATGGAAAGGTGGAGACCTATAAAGCTTGTCTAGTTACCAAGGGGTATCATCAATATTATGGTATTGACTATGATGAGACATTCCCTCCTGTGGTAATGCTCAAGTCCATTCGGATAATTCTTGCCATTGCTGTCCATCTGGATTATGAGATCGGACAGATGGATGTGAAGGTAGTGTTCCTAAATGGAGAGCTGACCAAAGAGGTGTATATGATACAACCTGAAGGGTTTACATCCATAGATGAGTCCAAGGTGTGCAAGCTTCAGAGATCCATTTATGGATTGAAGTAGGCATCTCGAAGTTGGAACATACATTTTGATAAAGTGATCAAAATGCATGGCTTCGTTAAGAATGGAGAAGAATCCTGTATTTACAAATTGATAAATGGTCCAGCAGTGGTATTCCTTATTTTATACGTGGACAATATTCTCTTAATTAGAAATGACATTCCCACATTACAAGGAATAAAAGTCTGGTTGTTATCATAGTTCTCCATGAAGGACTTAGGTGAAGCATCCAACATCCTAGGGATGAAGATCTATAGGGATAGATCTAAAAGGATGCTTGGTATATCTCAATCCATGTACATAAAAACTATGCTGAAGAGGTTCAGCATGGAGAATTCTAAAAAAAACTATCTTCCGATAGGCCAAGAAATTTCTCTCTCTAAGAAGGATTGTTTGACAACTCCTAAAGAGAGAGAGCGTATGAGTAAAATTCCATATGCTTCGATAGTGGGGTCTATTATGTATGCAATGATATGTACGATACCAGACGTGGCATACTCATTAAGAATAGTGAGTAGATACCAGTCTGACCCTAGAGAAAATCACTGAAAGATGGTTAAAATCATCCTTAAGTATTTGAGAAATACTAAGAATCAATGGTTAATTTATGGTGAGTCAAATCTGAAGCTTATGGGGTTTACAGACTCTAGCTTTCAATCTAATCATGATGATAGTAAAAGTGTGTCGGGGTATATCTTTACTCTAAATGGTGAAGCCATCTGCTGGAAAAGTTCCAAGCAGCATATAGTGGCTGACTCTATTTGCAAAGTAGAGTACATGGCAACATCAGATGCAGCAAAGATAGCTGTATGGCTGAGAAAGTTCATCACCGACCTTGGAGTAGCACCCTCCATTAATAGTCCAGTCCGACGCTATTGTGACATCACTGGCGTATAGCTCAAGCAAAAGAATCAAAGGCACACCAGCGAACAAAGTACATTCTGCACCGCTTCCATTTGGTCCATGAGATCGTGGATCATGGTAACGTCGACTTTCAGAAGATCAATGGAAAGGAGAACCTAGCCGACCCCTTCACTAAAGCCCTAGCAATCAAAAAGTTCGACAACCATAAGTCAAAGATGGGTATTAGATACTACGCCGAGTGGCTTTACGATAAGTGGAAGTTGCTGGAAATTATGTTCCAAAGTCAATCATCAGTCTGTTAACGATTGAGATATTATAATTGATTTATTAATTAATAAAAAATATTTTGGCATCTTTTTTTTATCATAAGTTTATATCTTCTCATTATTGTGATGAAGTTCTTAGGACTATTTAGTTTCGATAAAGAAAGGATTTATCGATTAGTCCTTAAATTTGTTCATGACCAAATGATGATGACAGTATCTCTCGAGCATAGGTCACTATATGCCATATAGGTTGGTTGTCCTCTCAACCAAGGTGTGTGGAGATACTGGTATGGCATACAGGTGAGATGTATGGATACATTATCATTGAACGTGATCAACTCCAGAGCATTCTACTATCGAGAATGTCTCTGATGGGATATAGGTATAAGTATCTCTTAGACCTGAGATCACCTCAGTGACTTGCAAGCAACTCACTATGCTTTGGTATCGAACTAATTGAATTTCTAATTCAGCAACAGAAGGCTTCTAGGCACAATCAAGTACTTGCAAAGTCAAAGTATGATCAAGATGGAATTGACCACTCCAAGAGTTGGAGAAGAATGTATCATTGTATTTCAATATAGTAAAATCTTAGCCCGGATAATCCATCAGATGGATTTGGTATTTTAAAATACAATGTGGATAATCTGATCAGAGTTGATAGTTGAACTCTGAGGTGTCCAACGAGCATTGTGGTCAAGGAGATAAATTATATGAAAACTATATCCGCATGGGTTTTAAGGATGGTGCTCTACACCTTCGATCTATCCGACCGTCGGGTATCATTGCTAGATGATCAATTTGATTGGTATAAAAATTTACTCCTATGCTACCAACTTAGGTTTGGACCTATGAGGTTACACATATTAGAGCTTACGATCTAATCGGATGGTTGATCAATGATTAAGAATCGTTCTAGGGTTAAACAATCAATATGATTGGTGTTTAATCTAGTGCAAGTGTTGCGGGAGGATCGATTAGAAATTAGATTGCTAATTAGCTTAATTTGATTAAGCCAATAGATTGAGATTAAGTCTAATTAAATATAATTTAATTAGATTTGGTTTGGGCTTGATTGGATCAAGTCCAATTGGTTTATTGGATAAGCCAAGTGCAAGGAAGAACTACTCCTAGTCTAACTAGGACTCGGATTAACCTAATTTTTTAATTTAATGAAAAAATAAATTAAAATTAAATCTAATTTAATCTAATTTAATTAAGACCTTAAATGGGTTAGGGCCTTATTTAATTGGATTGGTTTAATCTTGATTTTATTTGGTTAAAAGATCTTGTTTGACCAAGTCAAAACAGGAGTCCTAGTGTGACTGGGAGTCCCAACACCCCCCTTACCTATTTCTTAGGTACTTTTCATGGAAAATCTCTTTCTTCCTGATTTTCATGCCCCCTCTCTCTCTCCAAGTCATATTTGAAAGTTAGGTGGAGGACTAAGTCAAAGGAGGAATTGGTTTTGCTTAGGATTCTATGAGATAGAATTCTTATTGACCAAAACATCTTCCCTTGAGTGCTGCCCCCTCCTTTAATTAATTCTTCTCTTATTCTATGAAAATAATCTTCTTTTTTGTGTGCCCTCCCTTGTTGGTCCATGCCAAAAAATTATGGAGGAGGTGCCCAAGAGTTGGGCGCCCCAACAACTTCCCATGTTTGGATATTCCTAATCTAGGAATTTGACCTAACTTGGACTCTTCTTTTTTTTTATTTATTGAATAAATTTTATTCTAATTTTTTTATAGAATATAGAGCTTTGGGAGAGGTTTGGGGTATGTAAAAATCTGAGGAAGAGGATCCTTGGGCATGGGGGTTCCATAGGCACCAAATTAGGTGTCAGGTGAGAGAAAAGAGAAGAAGAAGAGGGTCTTCTTCTAGGGTTGTTTTATTTTCAATCTCTCCTTCTTTCTTTTAAGTTTTTTTGAGAAAGTTTTAGATCAACAAACTCGCATCTTCCTTCTCATATTTTGGAGAGTTCAAATTTTGAAGAAGAAAGCATTGGACCGACCATCGAAGAAGGATCAATATAATACTAGCAAGCTATGTTGATTTCCTGCATCAGACTTCAAATTAAAGATCGTAGGCTTGTGTGGATGACTCCTAAAGGTTGGACACATGTGTAGCTCGTGACTTTATCCTCAAGTGTGGATCAGCAAGTTAGAACATCTAAACTTGCTCGGGTAATAGATCTGATCTATAAACTTCATACCTGCATTTGATGTAGTGTAGATCTAGGTTGATTTGATCAACCTCTTTTTTTTCTTATTTAATTTTAATTTTTAATTTAATATCATGCTTTGATCATGTAATAGATCTGAGATCTAGGTGTTTATATGATTATTTAAATAAATTTTAGATTTATTTAAGTCTTTCCCTACAAGATCTTGAAAATATTTCAAGATCTACTTGTGAAACCCTAGATTTGGTTCCTTCAATACCATCCTTCATAGAGTAGTTATTATGTATCAGTGATTTGGCAAGGTTCCTTTGGATGGCTCCAACTGATAGGCATGGCAAGGGTTAAGTAGGTCCACGACTAGAAGGAGCGCTGCCGAAATGAGCATGACTGGAGAAGTTCATCTTGAAGAAATTTGATTGGAAGGAGCACTGTTGGAGAAGTTCGTTCAGAAGGAACACGACTAAAGGAGTTCATCTAAAAGGAGTGTGATTGAAGAAATTCATTCGAAAGAAGTGCGACTAGAGGAGTTCGTCCAAAAGAAGTACGACTAAAGGAGTTCGTTCAAAAGAAGTGCAACTGGAGAAATTTGTCTAGAAGAATTGCAACTATAGGAGTTCATCTAAAGGAAGTGCAACTGGAGGAATTCATTTGGAAGAAGTGCAAATAGAGGAGTTCATCCGGAGGGAGTGCAATTGGGCCCCGAGCCTGTCATTCATTTTTAGTCAGAGGGTAAGGTTAGTATAACAACAATTCTCCTTCACCATTCAAGATTATGCCACCAGACTTCTATATGCCTTCGAGAGGTTCTATAGTATGAACTTATTGCTGAGGGGATCGATGAATTCTAATAGGAGGGAGGCCAGTAGCTAAGAACTTCGACGGAGGTCATTTTACCCCCAATAGGCATCATGCCATCTTCTTAGAAAAAGAGTTTGTCCAAGATGGAGGTAGTGGGAGAAAGATTAAGCTCGAAGAGAAAGTCTCTGAAGAGCGTCGAGTCCAAGAACCTAAACCTAGCAATGAGCCAGTAAATTTAGAGCCTCCTCCACCTCGTAGATCAAATAGGGTCTCCCATCCTCTGGAAAGATACTTGTATATACTTACAGAGGATCTGGAGGAAGTGTTCCTTATGGAAGATAGGGATATCAGGAATGATCCTGAAACCTATGATGAAGCAAAGTTAGATGTAGACTTTGAGAAATGGATAGAAGCAATGAAGTTAGAAATTGACTCCATGCATTCCAAATATGGTGCTTAGCAGATCCACCTAAAGGTATTGTATCTATTGGGTCTAAATAGATCTATAAAAGCAAAATAGGGTCAGATGATAAGGTAGAGACCTATAAGACAAGACTGGTGGCAAAAGGTTATAGTCAATGCAAAGGCATTGACTATCAATAGATTTTTTTGCTAATGGCTATGCTGAAATCCATGCATACTTGCAATTGTGGCCTGTTAAAATTATGAGATCTAGCAAACAGATGTGAAAACTGCCTTCCTAAATGGGTATCTTGGAGAAAATATCTATATGGAGTAGCCTATGTTCACATGTAGTGATAGTGATCACAAAGTCTACAAGTTGCAAAGATCCATTTATGGACTTAAGCAAGCAACATGAAGTTGGAATACTCACTTTAATGATATGATCAAATCATTTGATTTCATCAAAAATGAGGAGCCATGTTTGTACAAAAAGGTTAGTGGGAGTGCTATCATATTTCTCATATTGTATGTGGATAACATCCTTTTGATTGAAAATGATATTTTCATGCTGGCATCGATCAAAGTTTGGTTGTTAAAGGATTTCTCTATGAAAGACCTAGGAGAAGCTTCCTACATTTTTCATATTAAGGTTTTTAGAGATAGATCTAAGAGAATGATAGGACTCTCACAGCGAATGTACATAGAGGAGGTGCTGAAGCATTTCAGCATGAAAAACTCTAAGAGAGGTCTTTTGCCTCTTAAACATGAAATTTATCTCTCTAAAAAGATGTGTCTTGACACACCTGAAGAGATCCAATGCATGAGCAAGATTCCTAATGCTTCGGCTATAGGGAGCCTCATATATGCTATGTTATGTATGCAACCTAATATAGCTCTTGCTGTGAGTGTCACGAGCAGATATTAATTGAATCCAGGTGAAAAACATAGGATAGCTGTAAAGAACATCATTAAGTACTTAAGAAGAATTAAGGATTTATTCTTGATTTTTGGAGGAGGTTCAGAGCTAAAAGTGGAAGGATACATTGATTCAGACTTCATGTCTGATGTTGATTATAGAAGGTCTACATCAATCGGGATGTATTTTTCTATGTAATGGAGGATTGGTTAGCTAAAAAAGTTTCAAACAACTGGTCATTGCAGATTTGACCATGGAAGCCGAGTACATTGCCACCTCTGAAGTTGCTAAAGAAGCCTTCTGATTCAAGAAATTCATTGGGAAGCTAGGTGTGATGTTATCAGATGACCTTGCATTGCACTATGACAACAGCGGTCCCATAGCCCTTGCTAAGGAGCCCAAGTCTCACCAGAATTCTAGGCATATTGAATAGCGATTCTATATTATACGTGAATATCTCAAGAAGCAGATCGTCGAAGTGTAGAGAGTCGACTCCACACAAAATGTGGTGGATCCACTGACAAAACCTCTCAGCCAGTAGAAGACTGAAGCTCACCCTAAGAAGATGGGTCTTAGGTTTATGGATAATTGGCTTTAGGTAAAGTGGGAGTTTGTTAAATGCATGCCCTAGAAGCTAATTATTAGCTGACACATTTATTTTTCAGGGCTTGCATTTGAACTTGTAAACTTTTATTATTAATAAAGGAAATTCTTATTTTCAGTCATGTTTATATGTCCATGATTTATCCTAGAAATTAGTAAAGATGATTTTGCATATTCACAAGGTGTTGAGAATTTGAGACATACACTATTAGTAGTTAATTTCTAAGTGCTCCTAATCAAAGGATCAACATGAAGGATAGTGATTGATCCAACTAGATCGGTGCTTGATCACCTCCTTCATAGGCAGATGAGTCTCGAGTCTATAGTGTGGGGATACTAGGGTGATAATGTAGGTAGTTGTTAGAGAAGAACTTGCACCAATCGTGATCATTACGAGAAATCATTTGGATATCTACTCACTCGTCAGTGGCATTCTTGATGCTATAGTGGTATGGCTTGACCTTTGTGTTGGAAATTGTATCCTAAAGTCAATTATCTAGGTTGTAAATGGTTAAGCTCAATTAAAAAATATACTTAAATTATAAGTAAATAAAATTATTATTTTTGTATTACATCACTCCTATGCATCTTCCTATAATTAACTATTTTGTAATAATGTCTTTAGGACTATTTAAACTCGACAAAGGAGAATTTGTCATTTAATCCTTAAATCTGATCACGATCAAATGATACGTTGTTACCTAGGATAATAATATTTTATTGAGTGTAGATCATTGTGTGCCATATGGGTTGGTTGTCCTCTTAACCAATGAGTATGAAGATACTAGTATGGCATGCAGGTAAAATGTAGGGATACATTTTACTAATCATGACCCACTGTGGAGCTCTCTGCTATCAAGAGTTGCTCATGAAGGATATGAGTATAAGTATTCCTTAGACCTGAGACCACCACAATGACTTGCAAATAACTTACTATACTTTGGTACCAGACTATCTGGATTTCTAATTTAGTGATGAAAGGCTATTGGGTGCGGTCAAGTACTTATGAAGTCGGTGTGTGAGTCAAGATGAGATTGACCCCTCTAAGTGTTGAAGCAAGTGCATCACTATATTTCAATTTAGCAAACTCTTGGCTAGGATGGTCCATTCAATGGACATTGAATTTTGAAATATAATGTGGATGTATTTTAGGATTGACAGTAAATCCTAGATCGTCCTTTGAGCATTGAGGTCAAGGGGATGAATCATACGGTAACCATATGCCACAGGTTCATCAATGTTGTATAGCAACTATTCGATCTATCCAGACATGGGGTACTATTACTAGATGGTTACATCGATTAACATAGAAAATTGGTCCCTATGCTATCGGCTTAGGATTTAAATCTATGGGATTACACATAATATGGGTTCCTCCATGATCTGATGGCTGATCAAGAGTTCCTATGGTCTGGGACTATGCTGTCAAGAGTCATACTAGATTGAAACTCTATGACCAGGAGTTTCACTAGTCTGAAACTCTGAATTCTACATATCTAGGATTCTCTATTCAAGAGTTTCACTAGTCTACGATTCTATGATCATGAGTTTCATTCGTTTGGGACACTAGATTTAAGAGTCCCACTAATTTGGGACTCTTCAAGAGTTTCATATAGATGAAACTCTGTTGCCCAGACATCCACCTAATTTGGACTCGATGTTTATTGAATAATTAATTAATAATTAGATTACTAATTAGCTCAATTTGATTGAGCGATGAAGATTCGATCAAATCTGATTGAATTTGATTTGATTGGGTTTGACTCGATTAGGTCATGAGATGATCTAATCACTATGAGAGATTCGATCCTGATTTAATCAAGGGCTAGATCTAGTTAATTTTTAATTTGATTAAAAATTTATTGGATTGGATTAAGCTTAATTTAGTTTGATTTGACCTAGTCTAATTGGGTCTAGAAAATTAGTTTGGTTGAAACCAACTTGGACCAATTCAAAGATTGTTTGAATTTTAAACTCCCTGCACCACCTTTGACTTTTCCACATGCACTCTTTGGTTTTGCATGAGATTTCCCATGCCAGAATTGTTTTGTGTGCCACCTCTCTTTTCTCTCTTTGACCTAGTCCAAGTGTTGGACTGGTTCAAACGCAATTGAATTTCGAATTTAATTGATGGTTGTTTAGTTGAAACCTCCTAACTCTCTTGACCTTATCCACTTGCCAAGCCCTTTGTGTTTGTTTTTCACGCATAATTTTGTGTGTTTCAAAGGTGGGCGTGCAGAAGGAGAGTTCTTCTACATGTCAATCTTCCTAGGGTGGGCGTTGAAAGTGGATAAGGCTTCCACTTGAATTTTGAATTCAAGTGGAACCCTCCCAACCATCTTATCTCATCCACACATAAAAGCCATCATAGATGCCCATTTTAAATATGGATTTTATGTGGGTGTGCATGGATTTACATGAGTGCTCTAAGGAGGTGCGTGGGAGAGTTTCTTAGAGAGAGAAATCCAAAGGGAATGCACTCTTTCTAGGGTGAGAAAAGTCAATAGTGAGTACTTGCACCATTCTTTTTCTTCTTCTTATCTCACGCAAAGTTTAAAAAGGGTTTTAAATTTGTGCATGAGTGCCACTGAGAAAAGGGTTTCTCAGTAAGTGGTGTAAGGATTTCTATGAGGTCTTTTGTCTGTCACAAAAATCTTTAGAGTGGGTCTCTAGGGTTTTGGGTGTGCAAAGGTCCTAGGATTTTGACCCAGGGTTTGGGTGGGGAGTGTGAGCGCAGTGAGTGCCCAATCACCACCAAATTCGCACCACTATCTCATCATCCTCTGAACTTAGCCTTTTGGTCTTCTAGAGCATCTAAGAGATTGAAAAGTAGATCATCGATCGGATCAACGATGATCAACCATCGAAGGCCCTGATGAGGAGCTAGCACTTCGATGGAGCTAGTCAGGACTAGAAGCTTCATGTGGACTCACCATAGAGGTCGGATGAGTGTGCGGTTGCAGTGCGACACCAAGGCTTCCTCTTATGGATTCGAATCACAAAGATCATCTATCCGCACATAGGTATTATTTTCAGAACACAAGTCGATCAGCAAATATGATTTCCTAATCGATCATATTTAAATTTTCTATAACATATTAGCATGTCTAGATCATTAGTAGGGTTTAATGATCTGATCATTGCATGCAATAAATTAATATTTGATTAATTTTTGCTTCCATTGCCATTTATTTCAAAAAAAATTTAAAAAATGCATGCTTTAACCCTTCTCAATTTCCTTCATTGGTATCAAAGCAAGGTTGCTTGACATGTTTATATGTTAATTAAAAAAATTAAATGCTTACATATATGATATGTTTTAAATCTGGATAGCTTAATAATCAAGGATGAATGAGCCACCAAGCCATCCGATCATAAGGGATAAATATGGTTTAAAGGCCATCTCCTCCCATTCAGTGGGGATCCCTTATAACTGTAAAAATGCCACCATGAACTCATTCATTAAGAGGAATAGTGAAAGAATTTTATTTATTAAAATTATTTTAATATAAAAATAAAATATGAATAAGTTTAGATTTAATCTAAAAGATGATTCATAGTTTAATTTTTAGTATGCTATATTTTCTATTTTGAAACTAGTAATAGGATTGCTATTTAACAAATGAGCTAACTCATTTATGAAATGACTCAACCCATTTAGTGAATAGAAAATGAAAACCTTTCAAATTTAAAAATTATTTTCATAATGCCGAATCCTAATCCATCAGTCCAAAAACTTAATTAAAAAAATTAAGTATTATCTAGTAGAGTCTAGAATTGTGAATTAAAGATCGTAAGACAAATGCATAAAACTGTAGTTTAAAGAGTTAGATAAATAAGGTCCGTTAAATGAGTTAGACCTAAGGTTAGTTAAAGAATTGACTTAACTAGAGTAATTGATGAAATCTAATCAAATATTGAATTAGATTAGATCAAGGACACTCAAGAATCAACTTCAATAGTTATAGTTAGATGAGTCCATGTCTTTAACAAAGATCAAGATGGACATGATTCATGGCTATGCGGTTAAGCCTGAAATTACTATATTGATCAGTGATAAGTACCATATATTCACCAATAAAAATATTAATTTAATAATTAATTTATATTTATTTTTAAAAATTAATAATTAATTTATATATATTTTAAAGAAACTAATATTTTTATTAATTAAAAAATTAAATAAAAAATAAAAAAAAAAATTATTATCAATAAAAAGAGCTTTTTTATCATAATGAAATAAATTTAGAGCAAAATGAAGTTAAAATGGATCAGATATGAATTTAAAAAAAAAATAAAAAAGAAAAATGGCTCAGCTAGCTCATCAAGCCAAGTTGCAAAGCCAAGCCAAGTTAGGGCGTCGTCCAAGTCGGCTTAGCCAGAGAAGCCGCCTGTCGGTCTATGAAACTAGGCATGGAATGCTAACTCAGTAAATTTTGGCCAATTGCAGCATGCCACGTAGTGGACCTAGACCGTTAAGAGGTTTAAAGAAAATTCATGACAGCGTACAGGGGTAAAAAGATAATTTCACAGGCCAAGCTGCACACTGATTGGTTGCGATCTATGGTACATTCGGTCTACGCAGTCCACATGAATAATAATTATCCCATTAGATGGCTAAGGTGGTTTGCAATCTAGATCTGACGGTCTAGATGTTTTCCTATTTTGATTCGATTTCCTAGCTCTCATATAGCATGATCTAACGATCAAGAGTAATCTAGTGTTCGATCTAATGGCCAGATTTCACCTAGAAGATGACTGGATGGTGGAGAAAGCTCCAGGCAGTGATTTAAATACCCAGGCACAATCCAACGGTCAAAAATGCTCCATCAAACTTCATCCGACAACTAGAACTTAATTAGACCTTATCTAGGCTTTTAAAACTCTATTTTTGACGATTTTGGGACCATTTGATCCAAATCTGACGGCCAAACTTCACCAGAACCTACAAGATGCATCTAGGGGCTATTTGAATCCAATTTTTGCTAGGATTTCTTCAATTTTAATGATCAGAACTCCTCTTTAATCCCACATTAGTTAGAAACAAACGATCCAGCCCTCCTAACTCTATTTAAAGGACTCCAGGCCTGCAAAAATAAGTCTCTTCTATCATGAAAAAGCTACGATCTAGGATGAGAGCCATGCTTAGATTATAGACAGCTTCAAGACAATAGGTGCTATGAAGAAGAGCTATCTTTTATGCCATATTCATGCTGATGTCGATTCAAGATTGAGATCAAATTATTTCAATTTTTTTTTTTTAGTTTCTTGTATTTAAATTCTTAATTAAACTTTTAATTAATGTAAATTTTAATTTTTAGCTATTTAAATTTTAGTACTTTATTTTTAATTATAAATTTATATTCATGTTGTTTACTTTTAATCGTTCTTTATTTTTATGCAAGTAGATGCTAAGATCTAACTAGTAGATCTTAGTACTAAGTTTAATTTTTTGCATCTTTTAAATTTTTTTTTATTTATATTTTTTTTTTCTTCAATTTTATTTTCGAAGATTTTTTTTTTTTTTATAAAATTAAAGATTTTAAAATTAAAATACTATCTTTTCTATGGATACGATCCGACTCACTGCTTTCTATCTATTTCTAATTAATTTAAAAAATTAAAATTAAACTAATAAATATGATATTTTAACGACAACATCGTGCTTTTATCATGTTTTTGGCGTCATTGCTGGAAAAGGCATGGACATTAAAATTTTTTTGATCTCTTTGATTTTTCTATAAAATAAATTATAAATAAATTTTTGATTTTTTTTCTCACTTTTCTTATTTATTTTATAGATAAAAAAGAAGAAGAATAAAAAAGAACAAAAAGATAAGGGCAAGGAGGAAGCTTTCAGTCTTATTCGGTGAGATCAATCCTATGCCCTAATTTTTTATTATTTATTTTATTTTTAAATTAATTAAAAGTTATCTACTTAAGTCTAATTAAAACCTTCATGACAAGATTAGAAATCTTAACTACTTAGAGCATTCATCATAATAGTTTTATTTTTATTTTTATTTTTCTTTTTGGTGATCGCTGGAGACAACGTAAGCTTCTCAAAATTTAATTAGTTGCATCCATTTAATTTAGTTGCATAGAACCCCTCACTACTATAGAATCAGGCTATGGCAGTGGTTTGTAACCACTGTCGTAGTCCAAAAAATCATTGCTATAGGCTATAACCGCGGTTAGCTAACCACTGTCACTGTAGCTGTTGTCGTAGGTCTATGGTAGCGGTTATTAAAATCACTGCTATATTGACCCTGTTGCAGTAGTTTTTAAACCGCTGCCATAGGCTTATCTATGGTAGTGATTATAAAATCATTGTTATAGATAGTCTATGGCAGCGATTATGGAATCACTGCCATAGCCTTGTCTATGAAAGCAGTTACGTAACTGCTGCTATAGGTCTAATACAGTAGTTGACACATTGCCTACGGCAGCGTTTGGCATGTCTATGACAGTGATTGTAAAATCACTGTCGTAGCTTCTGAATAATTAAAAAATATAAAATTTTTAATTTTTTATATATTTTACCTGATAAATGTAGAGATATATAATATAAAAAAATATTATAAACATAAAAATATTTCTAAAATGCTAAATTTTTATTATTGAATAAAATTTATTATAATATTTTTTTAAAAAAATACATCAAAAGTCTCCTAAATCTACATCGTCATCATCCCTAGGAGATGGAGCACGAGCTGGAGACGGAGCTGGAGCTGGAGCTGGAATGCATGCCAACATATCCTCAAAGCTCATGAAGAAACCTCCAAAATGCGCACTGAGCGTCGACACCATGCCTCTCACGATGCCCTCCTCAGCCCTCAGCCCGATCTATCCACTCCTCAGTCCGATTTGTCTGCATCGCAGCATGATCTGTCCATCCCAATGCTGCCTCAAGCTCCTCCTGACTGACGACTTCAAAAGCCTATGAAGAGACGCTCGCCTTAGATCAATAGCTGATCAGCGTATGTCCGAGCCTGCATCAGATCCTCCTAGAGTGCTCAGGTCCTAAGACCTGAGATAGATGGTCATGGGGGCCAGAGGTATCCGGGCCCTCGCTTGTGAGTGCATCTAACTGATCCTATAATTATAAGTGCAAATAAAATTTTGTAACAGATGATATAAAACTAATCATATATACTAATATATTTAATACTTATAAAAATCCTTTCGATCGCAACATTCATCAACCTATCCTTCTTGTCTGTGCAACTGGATTAAAAGATCTCGCTACGGCTGGGCATCACTCCATCTTTCATCAGCTATAATAATGGATCAGTTTATCAGAAATATAAAAAAAATATCAATTTAATTTATCTACTAAGATTTAGAATTCATTACCTCTTTATGCACACGATTGGTCATAGACTCATGGTCGAGAGTATGCGTATACTCTTGAGCTGTCCGATTCTCTCGATTCTGATGGAAGATAGCCTAATAAATATTTAAATAAATAATAAATATTTAAAAAATATTTAAATATAATTTTAAGTATATTAAAAAATTCAAAAGTTAGTAATTTTATCTCGAACTCCTGACTCCTCCAATGTGTAACCACCCTCTCCCACTGACTCAAAGGACAGTCCTGTATCCATGGAACAAGCGCCTCTGGAGTGTCTCGTCGATGCTCGAGCCATCCTTTGTGGAGCTTGATGTTGTAGCCCTAGTATAACTCTCCAATCTTCTTTAGTCAGGCATCTCGAGTCCTCTCATAATCAGAAAAGTCGTACCTCCTATGCACAAAGTTCTCAAAAATTAGTTACAAAATTATTCTAATTAAATATAAGATAAACATATAAAATACATAAATATAATTAAGATGCACTTACCCATATCTCCTCCCACATCTGATCCCTGACAGTATCATCCATCAATAGCCAGTCTCTGGTTTCTATGGGAATAATGTCTGACTGCCTCACAAGCACTCCAAAAAAGGAATGCATCTCTCATGCGGTCTTTCCTACTAGCCTCCCCTCTACATCATATTGTACCATCACCTGATGCTGGCGGTTCCACACATGTGCCATACATGTGGGACCATGAAATATCCTACTGGATGATGCACCTACAATAAAAATACGTTATGCAAATATATAAGTATACAAATACTATATAAAAAATAAATAAATAATATAATAAAAATATACACTCAGATGCCGGTGGAGTAGCATGTGTCGGAGATGTGGGTGATGGTGGAGGCTCAGATGTCGATGGTGTAGATGCCATCGATAGAGTAGATGCTGATGGTGGAGGTCCCTGAGCAGTCAATGCGGAGGTGGATGGAGTATGCTCCGATTGCTCCTTAGATGCTGAATTTCGCGTAACCCATCAAGAGGCAGGGGTGAAAGCTAAATGGTGTTTCGGTGCCATCGTGACCTGCAACATTAATGAATATTAACCAATATAACATGTTGAACAATAATCAAAGATATTGCCTTGGTACCATCCTTACAATTACTTATAAATATATGGATGCCAAAGATTATGTACACTAATCAATTGACGGGTCTATCACTATGCAATGTAATAAACAAAAGCAATAAGACAGGGTTCTCTTAGTGGCCGAAGGTTCTCTTAGCGGTCGGCACGAACCATGGCATGGCCTACTGGCATGGCACGGTCCTCCCTCTCTCTCTCTCTCGATCTCCCTTGCCGATGAAGGTGGCAAGGCTGGACCCCCTCCCTCCCTCTCTCCTTATCTCTTTCTTAGTTTCGAATCCTAAAATTGGGTCTGGATACTCGGGATCCAATAGGATCCAGGTCCGGTACTTCAAGTATGGATCCGTCGGGTATTCAGATTTGGGTTCGGTACCAGTAATTAAAATCAGGTCTGGAACTGAATTTTTAGATTCTGACCCAAATCCGACCCATTGACAGGTCTAGTCTAGTGATTAATAAATAATACTATGAAATTAAAATAAAAAATATACCAATAACTATAGAAAGGGGGTCGCACCAAAAGCTCCAAGGGTCACCAATGATGGTGCTAGAGGAAGACGATGGCACTAGAGATAACCTATGAAACAAGAGCAAGATAGTAAGATAGAGAGAGAAGAGAGAGAAAGAGAAAGAGGAAAGAGAGAGGGAGAGACTGCCTGGAGGGGCACCACGATGGGAAGGCCAAGGGATGGGGAGGTCAGGGGTGGGCGCCTTGGATGGGGAGGGCAGGGGCGGTGATGGCTGGGGATGGGGAGGGCAGGGACGGGCGGCCTGGGTTGGGGATGGGAGGACGGGTGGTGGGTAGCGGTGGCCGAGGATAGCGAGGGCGGGGGGGTCAGGGAGGGCAAGAGGTGGGCGGCCGGTGGCGATCGAGGATGGGGAGGGTGGGGGACGGTGGATGGGGAGGGCAAGGGGTGGGCGGTCGATGGCGATCGGGGATGGGGAGGGTGGGGGCGGTGGCGGTGGCTGGGGAGGGCAAGTTGTGGGCAGTCGGGTGGTGGCAGGGGATGGGGGGGTGGGGGGCGATGGTTGGGGAGGGCAAGGGGTGGGCGTCGGGCAGGGCAGGGATGGAGAGGGCGGACGATGGGCGGTCGGGGATGGGGAGGGCGAGGGATGGGCGGCCGGAGATGGGGATGGGAAGGGCGGGGCGCAGCGATGGCGGTTAGGGATGGGGAGGCAAGGGGTGGACAGTCAGATGGCGGCAGGGGATGGGAGGGTGGGGGGTGACGGTTGGGAAGCGAAAGGGGTGGGCAGCCAAATGACGGTCGAGGATGTTGGGGACGGGCGGTGAAGGGATGCATCGAGTCTCATCGACGATGGAGAGGAGGGGAGAGAGAGAGGACGCGCACGAGAGGAAAAAAAATTAAGGATTTTTAACCTAATCTACGATAATGATTTTCGATCCGCTGCCATAGATCTATGGCAGTGGTTGCTAAAAACCGCTATAATAGATCTTCGATAGTGGTTTCATAACCACTTCCATAGATTTATAGCAGCGGTTATTGGAAACCACTGTCGAAGATCTATTACAACGATTTTCAATAACGACTGTCGTAGGTTAGAAATAAATTTTTTTTTTATTTTTTCTCTAAATATTATATTATTTTAAAATTTAATATCCATCTTTACCATTTATTATCTAAATAATTATCAATAGAGTATCGTCACAACAAATCACCTCGATCTGATGGCCCTAGCTTCATCAATCAGAAAAATTTAATTTCAACGATCATAAATGATGATGCGGCGACTGATAGATAAAGACCTTTGATCGATCCAAAAATATACAATGATGATCTCAGTGATGTTTGTAGCATATTGTCAAAGTTTTACTTTAATCGGATATCGTTATCATGTCAATTTAGTATGGAATGATTTCGATCGTTAAATTAGAAACAAGCAATCAAAGGACTAAATAGCATCCGATTATGAGATAATTTTTTAGATAAATGATTTTTGTTATAATTTTAATTATTTTATATGATGATAATAGTAAAATTTAAATCATTTTCATATGAACCATTCACATTAAGCAGATATTGCAAAAGCACGAGCACATGCATATAACAACCAATGAAGTTCAAGAATGGTTATTAGGTGACGTATAGTTTTAGATCATTTTTATTCTCACGAGTTAAATTTTATAATCATCATCATAAAAATGATTAATGTAGTTGCCAAGATCATTTATAAAAGAAATTATCTCATATTAGGATATCGTCTGGTCCTTTGATCACTCATTTATCATTTAACGATCGAAATTAACTTATACTAAATTGACCAAGATAATGATATCCGATTGAAGTGAAACTTTGATAGTACACTACAAACATAACTGAGATCATCATTGTAGATTTTTGGGCCTATTGAAGCTCTCCATCTATTAGATTATCGCATTATCTTTCATGATCGTCGAAATCAAATTTTTTTAATCGATGAAGCTAGGACAATCAGATCAAGGTGATCTTTTATGACAATACTCTAATGATAATTATTTAGATAATGAATGATGGAGATGGATATTAAATTTTAAAATTATATAATATTTAAAAAAATAAGAAAATAAAATATTACAGCGGTTACAAATAACCACTGCCATAGATCAATGTATAGCAGTGCTTACAAGGAACCGCTGCTATAGGTCTGACCTATGGTAGCGGTTGTCCTAACCACTACCATAGATCAGACCTATGGCAGCGGTTATAAAGAACCACTGCCATAGATCGAACCTATGGCAGCGGTTAAAAAGAACCACTGCCATAGGTCAGACTATGGCAGTGATTTCTTGTAACCGCTGCTATAGGTCGGTCCTATAGCAGCAGTTCTTTGTAACCGCTGTCGTAGACTCTATTACAGTGGTTTCAAAAATCGCTGCAATAATATGCACTGTCGTAAACTCTTTTTGTGGTAGTGCCTTATCTAAAAGTGATTGTGCATATGCATTTTTTTTAAATCAAAGTAAGGGCACAGTCCATTAAACAAGATAAGGTGGGAATTTGATCGCCCTTTCTTAGCCCATAAATAATCAACCAACATCTTGCATTGACCTAAGTCTTTAATTTTAAAATCAATTAGACATCAGTCCTAGGAACTCGAGCTTATTAGGACAAAGCATCCTGAAAGTTGGATCAGGTTAGGTTAGTCAGTTTAACTGATATCTAAGGAAAGTAGTTCAGGGATGACTGGATCCGAAGGAAGGTGGTTTATAATTGATTCCATTAGCTTACTTGACCAAGCATAATTAATATCTAAGGCAAGCAACGAGAGGACTTCCACCAACCTTATACTTACCTAATCAGTTGAGTGGCTAATCTTACACTTGGAGGGCTTGAAGGTGATCTTGGCCGTTAGCAGCTCTCTAGATCTAGGACAATCCTTAGTTAAGATTGTTTGCTTAACTTGATTGCTAACCAACATTAAACCTAATTAAATCCTAACTCTTCTCTCTTCTTAGCTCTAGGACTCCTTAAGACCTCTTCTTTAGAACTCTTCTCTCTTTCTTCTTCTTTTCTCCTCTTATCTTTCAAAAAATAAATTAAAATAAAATAAAATAATAAAATAACTAAAAATAGTAAAAGTAATTAAAAATTAAAATAAATAAAAATTATAAAAAATAAAATAAAATAATAATAAAATAATAAAATCATTAAAAAATCATTAATTTATTTTAAAATAAAATAATAATATAATAATAAATAATAAATAATAAATAAATTTTGAAAATTATAAAAAAGTGTTAAAAATGAAATAATAATATAAAAATTATAAAATTATAAAATAATTTTAAAAATTAATAAAAAAGTAAAAAAAATAATAAAAATTATAAAAGAAATCTAAAAAATTCTAAACCATACATTAGGGTTGTATTAGTACATCCATGCTAGGAGATCATTTTTTTTTATCTAGTTGAACCCAATCATGAAATTAAATGGCTAAACCATATTAAATGCAATAACCAAATGGCTGAAAATTTTAGAGAATCACCTAGGCAGATGAAGGAATACTTTATTCCTTCCATCTATAATCAATCAACTTGTATCCAGTTATCCATTATTAGATCAAGCCGAGCACAATCCAGATGCTCTCATCTTTCTATGGGAACACCAATAAAAATTTTTATAAGCATCTAGATGAGATTTTAGAAATCTGCTCCATGATGAAAATTCAAAATTTGACTGATGATGCCCTTAGATTAATTCTATTTTCTTTTTTATTAAAAGATAATGCCAAGTACTAGCTTGGCATAATACGAAGATCAATTAAAACTTAGGCTGAATTATAAAGTAAATTTCTTAAGAAATTTTATCCCATAGGCTGAACCAACATCATAAGGTGAGCTATCACTAGATTTACTCAGCTTCTAGGAGAATAAATTCACGAGGCATGGGAGAGACTTAAGGAATTTCTTATACCCACACCATGGTCTATCTTAGTGGAAAATTGTTCATACTTTCTTGAGGGTTTAAGAGATCATTATAGATAAATGGTAGATGCATCTTGTGGAGGTGCATTCATGAACAAGAGTGAGGACGAAGCCTATGCTTTTTTTGAAATCTTGAGTAAAAACTTAATTAATCATGCTTTGCTATCCTTCTACCAAAAGTGGATAGGAATCTATGAATATCTAGAATCTAGCTCTAAGACTGATTTGAACCTGATAAATAAAGTAGATCTTCTTGCCCAGAAATTAGATTAACTCCTAACCCTAGGTAAACAATCTCCTGCACAATTTATATCATCCTCTAATTATCAGAAGATTTGTTTCATCTATGCTAGCCTAACCCATCATGTGAGAGAATATCCTATGGTTGCATAATTTCCACCTTTTATCCAAGAATAAGTCCAAGCTGCACAAGTCTACTCCAAGCCGGTTAATGATCCTTTTTCAAATATATATAACCCAGATTTGAGGAACCATTTTAATTTTTCTTGGATACCCCAACAGACTCAGGCTCAAACCTAATATCAAAATTATATCTATAATAAGGATCAACCTAGTCAGTTTATCCAACCATCATATTATAATCAGCCATCATAACCACCTCCTCAACAAACCAATCTAGCTGACGATAGATTTAACCAATTTTAATAATTAATTTTGACTCAACAACAATCTATCGCCATACTAAAAGCTCAAATAGGATAATTAGCTGAGTCTAATATGAGGAAAGAACTAGATCAATTATCGAGCCAATCAATTCTTATAGACAACCCATCTATTGTCTATCAACCATCTAGATTTAATTATCAATCTAATATCCCACCTAAGAATCTCCATCTAGAGAATGCCAAAGTAATTTTTGAACTTAAAAATTATAGGATTCTTATGGATCTATACCAAGATCAAGTGAGAGAAGCTAGTACTGATGGTAGCCAAAATAAGAATATAAAAGAAGAGGTTAGTACTGAGACTAACCATATAGAAAAACCTAAGCTCAAAACTAGTATTGATGTTTGCTCTAATTTAAATAAGATAGACAAAGAAAAGAAGAGAGCGGATGATTTACCTGAGATCGATATACCAACAGTATCGATCCCTTTAATCCTAGAAGCTGGTTCTTCTTACAAAAATCAAGAGGCATCTAATAAAGTATCAATGGTGTTATTTAATCAAGATCATATAAATTTACCTCCATAACTAAAGTCACCTTTAGACACCCTATCAGTACCCAGTGCATTAAACTTAACTCCTAATATAAAAACTCAATATAAGAGTATTCTAGAAAAACAAATAGGGCACATTCATATGAAATAAGGGTCTGAGAATAGGGTCACAAATTATGTCCCCAAAATTAATAATGAATATGTCAATAAAGGTATAATAAACTATCATTCTGAGATTAGCAATCCAAAACCATTAAAATTTGTCAATCCAATATTTGATATGGGATAGTAAGCTGCATTGTATCTGGCTGAAGATGGTAAACTTAGCATTTATTGGGAGGCAACCCAATATTTAGTTCTTTTATCTAATTTATCTTTTTAGTTTATTTTTTTTAGGTCACATTGAATAAGTTGGAGGGAGAGTCCAAATTTTTAAAGGCATGTGCTGGACCATGAAAACATATTAAGTTAGGTGTATTCTTTTCTATTCTTTATTACATCCTTTATTTTTCTTTCTTCATTGTGGACAATATCGATTAAGTTAGGAGAAAGAATAACAAAAATTTTAAATTTTTTTTAAGTCCTCGAAGAAGTTAGTATTTAGCATTTAGACATTCGATTATACTTAAGAATCAAGTTGAACTAAGAATTTTTAAAAGAAAATTAATGCACATATTAGAGAATTTATGAAATTTTGAGGGACCAAGTATTAAGAAAATTCAATAAACCATTAAGTCTAGAAAATAAATAATTTTTCTTTGAGCACTTCTAGTTTTTCCTACCAATATTAAAGAAGAATCTACTTTTTATGGGCTTGTGTAGGGTAACTATACATTTCTTCATATTAAAAAATAAAAAAATAAAAATTTTAATAAAATAATTTTTAAGTACTTCTCACTGAGTAATCGGACCTCTTTATATAAGCAAGCATTAAGTTTCGCATCAAAAGATCGAAAGATTGAAGAAGCTCATTGTAGAGCTAATCTTAACTCGTAGCCTATTTGATTAGAGCTAGTAAGCTCGAGGGATATTCTAAATCTAGTATCCTAAAGTCAACTGGTTTGAAAGTCATTGATCCAAGACTCACTACATGGATCAAATAGAAAGCTTAAGGGATTAAGACACTTAATAGTGGTACAATGATAAAAAAAAAAACATACATACACATTGGTTTTCAACCGAGTAATCGAATTTCGTTGCCTAAGCAAGAAATGATATTCACATAAAAAAATGGATAATGTAAATAAAAAATTCAATAAATGAAGGGTGAAAGTAGCAATACACTTGCTCATATTAAAGTTTAGATAATTCAGAGATAAAGATAAAAATAATTTAGAAAAAATTAAAAAAATTTAATGTTCTTCACTTAATTTTTATATTGATAAGTATTAATATCGTAATGACATGCCTCACTTATACTCTACTGAATATTAATGGCCATTTTGAAAACTGCTTGGATAAAATTCAAAATTCTAAAGTTAAAAGATATCTAAAACTAAATTCTTTCTTTACTCGAGAATGAGCAAAGCTTAAGTTAGAAGGTATGATAAGTACCATAAATTTACTAATAAAAATATTAATTTAATAATTAATTTATATTTATTTTTAAAAATTAATAATTAATTTATATATATATTTAAGAAATTAATGTATTTATTAACTAAAAAATTAATTAAAAAATAATTAAAAAATAAAAAGAATATTATCAATAAAAAAAGTTTATTTTTTATCATAATAAAATAAATTTGAAGTAAAATGAAGTTAAAATGGATCAAAAATTAATTTTTAAAGAAAAAAATAAAATAAAAAAGAAAAATGACTTAGTCGACTCATCAAGCTAAGCCAAGCTGACTTAGCCACAAAGCTGCCCATTGGTACATGAAATCAGGCATGGATCGCATCTTAGCAAATTTTGGCCAGTCGGAGCATGCCACTTGATGGACCTAGATCGTTAAGAGGTTTGTAGAAAATTCATTACAGTGTATAGGGATAAAAAGGTAATTTCATAGGCCAAGTTGCACGTAGATTGGTTATAATCTATGGTACGCTCGGTCTACGTGGTCCACATGAATAGTAATTGTACCATCGGATGGCTATGGTTGTTTACGATCTAGATTTGATGGTCCGGATGTTTTCTTATTTTGATTCGATTTCCCAGCTCTCATATAGCACGATCCAATGGTCAGGAGCCATTTAGTGTTCGATCTAATGGCCAAATTTTGCCTAGAAGATGATTGGATGGTAGAGAAAGCTATCGATAGTGATTTAAACACCCAAGCACAATTCAACGATCGAAAATGCTCCATCAAACTCCATTCGATGGCTAGAACGTAATCTGACCTGATCTAGGCATTTGAAACTCCATTTTTGGCAATTTTAGGATCGTTTGATCTAGATCTGATGGCCAAACATCACTAGAACCTGCAAGATGTGTCCATGGGCTATTTTGATCCAATTTTTGCCAAGATTTCTTCAATTGTGATGATAAGAACTCCTCTTTAATCCCACATTGGCTAGAAACAAAGGATCCAACCCTCCTAACTCTATTTAAAGGACTCTAAGTCTCCAAAAATAAGTATCTTCGATCAAGAAAAAGCTATGGTCCAGGATGGGAGCCATGCTTGGGTAAAAGGCTACTTCAAGGCAATAGGTGCTGCGAAGAAGAGATGTCTCCTACACCATCTTCATGCCGGCATCGATTCAAGATTGAGATCAACTTATTTTAATTTTTATTTTCTTATTTTTTAATTTTATATATTTAAATTTTGAATTAAACTTTTAATTAATGCAAATTTTAATTTCCAGCTATTTAAATTTTATCACTTTATTTTTAATTACAAATTTTAAATTCTTGTTCTTTATTTTTAATAATTCTTTTTTTTTATGCAAGTAGATGCTAAGATCTAACTAGTAGATCTAAGTACCAAGTTTAATTTTCTGTATCTTTTAAATTTTACTTTTTATTTATAATTTTATTTTTGACTTCAACTTTATTTTCAAAACTTTTTTCTTATCTTTTTTCTATAAAATCAAAACATTGCCATCTCTATGAATTCGACCCAACTCATTATTTTTTTATCTATTTTTAATTATTTTAAGAAGTCAGAATTAAACTGATAAATATGATGTCTTAACGACAACATCTTACTCTTATCAGTTAGATTAAACCTAATTACCAATTGGTGTTGTAGGTGGTGTGGTGCTCCCAAGCCTTGGGAGCACACGGGTGGAGCCAAGGTGAGGGCTCCGAGGAGGCTAGGATAGGTGTGGTCCTAGGACTAGGACAGAAGTTGTCCTAGGGTGGAGGCGGCATGTAGCTCTCCACGGGCTTGTGCTTCGAATATTGAGGGCCTCAAGGGGCTTGTTGGTGCTTCGGAGACCTAGGATTCAAGGTGGAGCAAGGAACCAAAGTCGAAGAATCAAGATTATAGAAAGGACATTTTCTATAAGTTAGTCGGCTCAATCCAAAACTGGATCAACTAAGTCTCAGAGCATAAGTAAAACAGAAAGATCGAGTTTCGAGACTGCAGGCATGGCACAAAACTGGACCAACTCAGTTTCAGACTGAGCTGACCTAGTGAAACTTAGTCGGCTCAGTCCTGAGGACTGAGCCGACTCAGTGCGCAGGCAGAGTTACGTGAGGATTTATTTTGGGCAAGGGTCTGGGTTCATCATAGGGGTCTTAAGGTCTGGTTTGAGAGATCTTAAGAGGGCTAATTCATGTATGGGTTGGGATTAGATCGAGGAGATGAGAGAATATAAGACTTGGGCTCAGTGAGTGCTTTTATGTATTGGGTTAGCCTAAGGGGTTTTTTTAAGCTATGGTTTATTAGGGTTCATATGGAAACTCTAGGATATATAAATCAGGACATTATAACTTTTACAATAGAAGGGAATACAATTGAGCTTTTCTTCCTAACTATCTGGTTCCAACACCAAAACCCTAGCTTCTCTCATCTTTCGTAGATCTTCTTCAATTTGCTGGATTAACACCCAAGTTTATGCAAGAGATCGAATCTACGGCTGTGGCTCCGAGCAGCCATAGGAACAACAATTGGTATTAGAGCAAGGTTGAGCATGAAGGAGGAAGAAGATCAATTTTCAGCAAAGATCAACAGTGAGATTCAGATCTAAAGGCTTTCTTCAAGCTTCATGAGGAAGGAAGAGATCATGGGGCTACAGTCCACCATCCCTAGTCAAGGTATTTCTCAGATCTATCTGTTTGTTGTTATGTGATTTGGATTGATTATGAAGAACAGCAGATTGAAGGTAGGATTAGAAAAGTTTGATGGAAGGAAAAGTTTTATGATGTGCGTGGCAAGGGTGGAGGATCTACTGGTTCAGATGAGATTGGATTCAACCTTGAAAGATAGGTTGGAGGAGATCACAGACAAGGAGTGGGTGTCCTTAGAGAAAAGGGCATGTGCCATAATTAGGGCTTGTTTGGTGGATGAGGTTTTGTATGGTGTGTTGGAGGAGAGAACACCTAAGAAATTATGGTCGAGGTTGCAGTAGTTGTACATGGGGAAGAACATGTGCAACAAGTTGATACTAAAGAAGCAATTGTATAGCCTTCGGATGCAGGAGGGCAAGGATGTTGCGGGACATATTCAGTGATTCGATCGGATGAGCATGGACTTGCTCAATATAGGGGTGGATTTAGAAGAGGAGGATAAGAGTCTATTGTTATTGTGTTCGTTACTTGGGAGCTTCGATCCGTTGGTGACAACTTTGCTGTATGGTAAGGAGACACTGGTATTCGAGGAGATCGTATCAATGCTCAGATCCAACGAGCAGTGGGAATGGATGAAGAAGAGCAATGTCTTTCAGGAGAGTCTTATGGTTTCAGAGAAGCATAGGAAAGGAAAGAAGAAGGACAAACAAAGGGGCAGCAAGGGATCCAAGAGATGCTTCAAGTGCAGAGAAGCAGGGCACTTTAAGCAGGAGTATCCGCTTTAGTAGAAGTGCAAGGGAGGAGAAAGCTCGGATTTCATTAGTATAGTTGTTAAAAGTTAAGATTCCGATGAAATCTTGATGGTCTCAGAGGAGCCCATAGGGTATAGTGTATC
The DNA here is from genome assembly GCA_006176705.1 of Cocos nucifera. Taxonomy (NCBI): domain Eukaryota; kingdom Viridiplantae; phylum Streptophyta; class Magnoliopsida; order Arecales; family Arecaceae; genus Cocos; species Cocos nucifera. Next base: position 219,889 of record QRFJ01001145.1, read on the forward strand.
TGAGATGGTTTTGGTCAGGTCTACGGAGTATAGAGGGTACGAAGGTGAGCGACGGTGTTTGAGGTATAGTGGTAGGCCCAGCAGTACAGTGTTGGATGGTTGACCTCGAGGGACTCAGAGATAGAGTCGACTTTTGCAGCATTAGGAGAATTTCAGCTCCAGGTAGAGCACCGGGCAGAGGTGGCTTCATAGATGGAGGAAGCTGTGACATGAGTTCAAAGCAGAGGGTTGTAGAGGGAGGACCTATATCCCAACACCAGTGCCGGGGCTGTACAGATCTAGGTGGAGAGGATTGTGCAGGGAGATAGGCGTGGCTCTGAGGGGACAATGTCAGGTGGAGCATCAGGATATGCGGCAAGTGTCAGTAAAAGAACATTGCATGATCTCCAGGAATGTCCAGGATAAGTTATGTAGCTGCCAAGAAGAAGGATATCTACAACTCCAAAGGTGGTGTAGAGAAACAAGCCAAGGACTTTAGCGGTGGAGGCGGTCATCCTGAAGGCCTCAAAGAGAGCACAATAGTTGAAGAAGAATGATAGTGGCAAGGTGAGCACAAGGGGCTATCAGGACATGCAGGGAAAGCAGGATCGTACAGGAGGATGTTGCCAGGTGTGCCAAGGCTTGGGCGCATCAAGGTGGAGATTGTAGGTGGTGTGGTGCTCCAAAGCCTTGGGAGGCCATAGATGGAACTAGGGTGAGGGCTCCAAGGAGGCTAGGACAGATGTGGTCTTAGGACTAGGACAAAAGTTATCTTAAGATGGAGGCAGTATGTAGCTCTCCACGGGCTTGAAGTTCGGGTATTGAGGGCCTCAAGGGGCTTGGTTGGTGCTTCAGAGACCTAGGATTCAAGGTAGAGCAAGAAACCAAAGTTGGAGAATCAAGACTATAGAAAGGACATTTTCTATAGGTTAGTCGGCTCAGTCTAAAACTGGATCGACTAAGCCTCAGAGCATAGGTAAAATAGAAAGATAAAGTTTTGGGACTGCAGGCACGGCACAGAACTTAGCCGGCTCAGCACTGAGACTGAGCCGACCTAGAGAAACTTAGTCGGCTTAGTGCTAAGACTGAGCCAACTCAGTGCACGGGCAGAGTTACGCGAGGGTCTATTTTGGACTAGGGTCTGGGTTGATCCTAGGGATCTCAAGGTCTGATTTGAGAGGTCTTAAGAGGGCTAATTCATGTATGGGTTGGGATTAGATCCAAGGGATAAGAGCATGTGAGACTTGGGCTCGGTGAGTGCTTTCATGTATTGGGTTAGCCTAAGGGAGTTTTTTAAGCTGTGGTTTATTATGATTCATGTGGAAACTCTAAGGTATATAAACCAAGACATTGTAACTTTTACAGTAGAAGGGAATACAATTAAGCTTTTCTCTCTAACTCTCTTCTCTCTTCTCTCTAGTTCCAACACCAAAATCTTAGCTTCTCTCATCTTTCTTAGATTTTTTTTAGTTTGCTGGATTAACACCCAGGTTCATGCAAGAGATCAATCTACGGCTGTGGCTTCAAGCAGCCGTAGGAGCAACAGGTATCTAAGGTATGTTTGGCAGTCTAGACTAGTGATTTTTAATTGAAAGCTACTCACACTAATTCGATCTTTGATGAGTTAATGGCATATCCCTCCTACTGATCTCACTTACCTGGCCGACATGGTCGATTAGAATTTGATTAGATCACTTGGTGATTCGAGAATCAGTTTGACTGATTTTAATTAGTAAGACTGAACTAGATGCCCATGGACTTAAATTGATCCTAATACTAAACTATTGACTTGGTGAAGTCAGTGGGAGGATTTGACTTGGTGAAGTCAATGGGAGAAAATGGGTCTGTGTCCTTTCTATCCTTAAATCACATGTAACCTAAATCCTCTAAATTATTAGATCCTTAAAAAAGACTAAGTTATGGTGATAACCGAGTCATATCCATCCATTAAGGTGAATAGTAATGAGTCCAATTTTCTAGGTGGACATTGGTGGTGCCTTACACCTAGTGTTCATCTAGATTTTAGAATTACTATCCATCATATGATGATTAGGTCACACTCTCTTAATGGTGATCAGGTTAGCTAGAGCTTTCCTCAGGCTTGGTCATTGTTGGTTTGATGCACCAAACTCAATCATGTTAATGGTTGGACCTAACTAGATCTTTTCAATGGAAGCCATAGCCTACTGAATTGGCTTCTGAGATAAAACCTAATTACTAAAAATTATTTGGAGAAATAGTTGGTTGTGAACCTATCTATAGATGCACATGGGTTAGCCAGAGCTTTTCTTAAGTCCGTTTATAGTCTATATGGATTCTAGTATCCACTAAGAAGTTAGTGTAATTTTTTGAATTGGAGGTAGAGGCTACTAATTCATAAAAATAATGAGAGAATCTTTAGACTAAAGTCCAAGTCTTTAGAATTAATTAATTCGAGTACTAATAAGATTTTATATTTTTTTTTAGATAAATAGAATGGCTAGTGTAAGTCCACTCCGTTCATTATTGGATAGTGATAAGCTTTTAGGACCTAATTACGAGGAGTCTAGTGTTGATCCTAATCAGGCAGACCTAAAGAGAAGTTATCCTCTTGACCTGAAAAAACTAAATAGGAGAAATCTACAAATAGTTACTGGTCAAGATTGTTATATGATAACACCTTATAATTTCCTTATTTGTGATACATCTACTTGGGTATTAGATACCAGGAGTCCAGTTCACATATGCAATTTGCTACATGAACTTCAAATTGGTAAAAAGTTTGACGATGGTGAATGATTCCTAAATATTAGGGATAGAAGTAAAGTTCCAGTCCTAGCATTGAAAACTTTTGAGCCTGTTTTCAAAAATAATAATATCATTTTAAGTGATTGTCACCATTATCCATCTTTTATGATAAACATAATATCTATTGGGCTTTTGGCCCAAGATGGTTATTATTTGTCAATAAAAAAAATTTATTATTATATCATTATGAATAATGTCACAATAATGCAAGAACAATTGAGAAATGGTATTTATATTTTATTACAATCTATTAGTGTAATGTACATGTCAAATAAATGTCCAAAACTAGATGATGTCATCGATGCCTATCTTTGGCACTATCAACTCGATCATATAAATAAGAATAGGATCAACAGGTTAGTTAAGAAGCATATCCTTGACATTGATGATTATGAATCATTGAATATCAGTGAGTCCTGCCTTCCTGGTGAGATGATCAAATCATCTTTTACTAGAAAGGGTGAATGAGCTACTGAGCTTCTAGGTCAAGTATATACTGATGCATGTGGACCTATGAACCCACGTGCTAGAGGAGGGTTCTACTACTTCATTACATTTACTGATGATTTATCTAGGTATAGATATGTCTATCTTATGAAGAATAAATCTGATTCATTTGAAATATTCAAATGATATCAAAATGAGGTAGAAAAATAATTTGGGAAGAGTATTAAAACTCTTCAGTCTGATCGAGGAGGTCAATACCTCTCCAATGAGTTTTTAACAAATCTTGGAGAGAATAGAATTCTCTCATGATCGACACCTTCTAGAACACCATAGCATAATGGTGTGTCTGAAAGAAGAAATCGGATATTGTTAGACATTGTTCGATACATGATGGGGTTTGCGAGTCCGCCTATTTCTTTTTGGAGGTATGCACTTGAGACTGCCTATTTTATTTTGAATAATATTTCAAGCAAGTCTGTTACAAAGACTCCATATGAGATATGGACTGGGCGTAGGCCGCCACTCTCTCGTCTTAGGGTTTGTGGATGTTCGGCTTATATCAAATGTTTGCAGCTAGAAAAGCTTGGACCTAGATCCGATAAGTGCTTGTTCATAGGATACCCTAAGAAAATTAGGGATTATTACTTCTACCTTATTGAAGAACAAAAGGTTTTCGTCAGTAACATGACAGCCTTTTTGAAAAAGAAGTTTCTTATGGAAGGAATAGCTGCCTCTAATGTTGAACTTAGTGAAGTTCAACAGGTGGAAGAATCGACACATCTAGTGAACCTACAAAACTAGATTTAATAAAATCAAACCCAGAGCCTATTGTAGAGGCACCTTTAAGGAGATCCAGTAGAGTACCACGTTAATCAGATAGATACTATGGTTTCTTGGTCTGGGATAGTGATCTTGTTAAACTTGATGAGAACAACGAGGATCTGATCACCTACATGGATGCCATGCAGAGATCCGACTTCGATAAGTAGCTAGAAGCCATGAAGTCAGAAATGGAGTCCATGAAGGTCAATAGTGTATGGGCACTAGTTGATCCATCTAAAAGGATAAAATTCATTGGATGTAAGTAGATTTTCAAAAGAAAAGATATCATCAACATTATGGTATTGACTATGATGAGACATTTTTCATGATGGCAATGCTCAAGTCCATTTGGATCATGCTTGCGATAGTAGAATATCTAGACTATAAAATCTGGCAAATAAATATGAAGATAGCTTTCCTAAATAGAGAGCTTAAAGAGGAGGTTTATATGATATAGCCTACAAGATTTACATCCATAGATGAGTTCAAGGTATGCAAGCTTCAAAGAACCATCTATGGATTGAAGCAAGCATCTCATAGTTAGAACATACATTTTCATAAGGTGATTAAAATGTATAGCTTCATTAAGAATGGAGAAAAATCCTGCATGTATAAATGGGCTAATAGTTCGATAGTTGTATTTCTTATTTTATATGTGGATGATATTCTCTTAATTGGGAATGACATCCTTACGTTATAGGGAATAAAGATTTGGTTGTCATCTCAGTCTCCATGAAGAACTTAGAAGAAGCTTCCTACATCCTGGGGATAAAGATCTATAAAGATTGATCTAAAAGATTGCTTGGGTTATCCCAATCCACGTACATCGATACCATGCTAAAGAGGTTCAACATGGTGAATTCTAAAAAGGGCTATCTTCTGATAGGTCATGAAATTATTCTCTCAAAGAGGGTTGTCCGATAACTCCTCAAGAGAAAGAGCATCTAAGTAAAATATCATATGCTTCTGCAGTCGATTCCATTATGTATGCCATGACGTGTACGAGATCAGATGTGGTATACTCACTAGGGGTAGTGAGCAGATACCAGTCTGATCTGAGTGAGAATCATTGGATGGTTATAAAGACAATCCTAAAGTATTTAAGAAATACTAAGAACCAGTGGCTCATCTATAGAGATGCTGACTTGAAACTTATGGGATATATTGATTTTAGTTTTTAGTTAGATCATAATAATAGCAAGAGTGTGTTAGGATATGAATTTATCTTGAATGGAGGAGCAATCTACTGAAAGAGTTTCAAGCAACATACTATGGCCAATTCTGTATGCAAGATAGAGTATATCATGGCATTCGATGCTGTGAGGGAAGCTGTGTGGTTGTGGAAGTTCATCTGCGAGCTAGGAATGGCACCCTCCTTGGATGGTTTGGTTTTGCTTTACTATGATAGCATTAGAGCCATAGCTCAAGCAAAGAGGCCAAAGACACATCAGTGCACCAAACACATTCTAGGTCGCTACCATCCTGTACGAGAGATCATGAAACAAGATAACATCGAGCTTCAGAAGATCTATGGAAAGAAGAATATGGCTGACCCCTTTACTAAAGCCCTCGAAATTGAAGAATTCGACAATCATAAATGAAAGATGGGTATTCGATACTATTTTAAATGGCTTTAGTCTAAGTGAAAGTTTGATAGGAATTATATCCTAAAGCCAATCATTTAGGTTATAGATGATTGAGCTTAATTATAAAATATACTTGAATTATAAATAAATAAAATTATTATTTTGGCATTTCATCACTCTTGTGCATCTTTCTATAATGAACTCTTCTATGATGAAGTTCTTAGGACTACTTAGACTCGAAAAAAAAGGATTTATCATTTAGTCCTTAAACCTGATCATGATCAAATGATATGTTGTTACCTAAGATGACAATGTTTTATCAAGTGTAGGTCATTGTGTGCCATATGGGTTGGTTGTCCTCTTAACCAATAAGTATGGAGATACTGGTATGGCATGCTGATGAAATGTGGAATATATTTCATTAAGTTTGGTCCACTATGGAGCTCTCTACTGTCAAGAGTTGCTAACGCAAGATATGAGTATAAGTGTCCCTTAGACCTGAGACCACCATGGTGACTTGCAAATAACTTACTATACTTTGGTACCGGGATATTTTCTAGCAAGACAACCCAAGAGGGAGGGGGGGTGAATTGGGTTTTTCAAAATTTAAACAAGTTATGTGATATTTTGAGGACTAGTGATATGTTGAGGTGTGCTGAAATATAATATATCTAAGTATGCAAAAATATAAATTCAATGAAAAGAAGGGACCAAGACAATCACAAACATAAAGAGATTTATAGTGGTTCGGTGCCCCTTGCACCTACATCTACTTTTCAAGATCCACTTGAAAATTTTACTATAATCTCTCCATGATTATAGCTAGATAGTCTTTCAAGGCTTACTATCCAAAAACTAGTTAATTTTACACTGACTCACCAACTACAACCAAATCTTAAGCCAATTTTTGGCTTATAATCTAATTTCAGGCTTGGATAGACCTTCCCCTTAGCTTCAAAATCCTATTGAAGCTAAGTTACAATAAGAGTAAGGATTACACAACAAAAACAAAAACAAAGCTTCTTTAATGAGCAAGTAAGTCGATAAAGCTTGTGGATTCTTCTTTGAAGGAAGCTTTTGAACTAATTGAGCTTGTCTTCTTGCTGAAAAGAATCTCTTCATTTGATATTTCTTGGAGTTGAGAGTTGAATGCTCACTATTCAAGACTTTTTGGACTCTTTTACTTCACTCTTGATTCCTCTCAATGATTGAATGGTCATGTCACTTCTTTCAGGTGTTTTGTAGCTTTTTCCTATGTTTGGTAGGTTGGAGAAGGGTTTTTGATCATTAGAAGAGTGAAAATAGCTGTTTGAAATAACTCTGTGCAGTTCTAAACATTCTATAGAAACTAGCCGTTGGAGCTCGAGTCGACTTGTTACTCTACTCGAGCTCGAGTTGACGCTCGAGTCAACTCATCCCTCTTCTCGAGTCCATTCTACACTTTGCTCCAAAAACTAATTTCTCTATATTTTTCTGAGACCTCGACTCGAGGACCTCGAGCTGAAGCCCTAATCGACTTGTTACTCTACTCAAGGCATTGCCGCATTGTATCCCAAAAATCCCACTCTGTATTTTCCTACGATCTCGACTCGAGGAACTCCGATCGACTCGATCCTCTACTTGAGACCGTGCCAGCTAAAGCTCTCATGTGCCAGTCTTCTTTTTCATGCCATTTCAGCTCGAGCTAAATAAGGGATTGAATAAAGGGTCAACTCGAGGCCTGCTTATGTTGAAAATTTTTGCTTTGACTAATTGATTTTTTCTTCAATTTTGGTTTTGAGATATCTCTTTTAAGCATTATTTTAAGTATGATTTGTGCCTCAAAAGCCTTCAATGTTTTCTTAATGATCCTTAAATGCACTTTATAGAGATTTTTTATTTGATACTCTACAATTCATCCTAAAATATGATCTCAATCAATTCATTAGTTCAAACAATATACTGAAATATTTTGTTCATCATCAAAATCAATCCTTGGGGTTAACAATCTTTTCTTTTTTGATAATGACAAAATCTTGAGTATATGAGTGAGAGATATATATAATATTAATGTATTAAGGATATTTTTAATAAACTAAAGATTTAACCCTTTTCATAGTTTCATATTTAACTCCCCCTCAATTCATGCTCACATTTTTAATACATCTTATCAATTCAAAGTTAATATTTTTGCTTGTACTTATTTGAATGGTAAATTGTTAGCATATATCCATATGTGTGCCAAGCATTAATATTAAACAATCAATGTTTTGCATGAGTCAACGCATACATTTGATGTATAGAGTATGTATCATGGCATAAACTCCAAACTCATAATGCACATCATATATGTTGAAAGTTTTAACATACTCAAAGAAGATGAATCACAAGGTAATTTGAATATAGGTTCATATGCATATTAAGCCAAGATGCACATTATATATCAAGATAAGTAAATATATGCTCATATACATATTACTCCCCCTTTTTGTCATCATCCCAAAAGATAGCCATTGCATGAGAACATATCAAGAGATTTATTCAGTGAAAGAGTAAGTAGCTATATAAATATGTTTTTCATTGCATTCACAAAATGAGTGTGTTCTCAACATGCAAAGATATATAAATATGTTTTTCATTGCATCAATGAAACACCAAGTTCAAGACAAAACTAAGTTAAACTATTACATATATATGAGTGTCCAAGAAGAACCTAACATAAAGTAATATACAAAGATATACTCCTCAAGAAGTACCTAACATAGGTCTAAGGACAACAAATATCGAGACATCATCCCCCTATGAGGCTACTCATCATCAGAAGGGATCTCTAATGTCTTGGATGAGGCTCATAACATGGAAGGTCTGGCTCTCCTGCTCCTGGTCCTAGCAAATGGCCTAGCTATCTATGAGGGAATAGGTCCCACATGAGTATAGACCATCAGTGGTGGTCTACTCTCACTCGTGGATATTTGAGTAGACTGATCAGGTGACATAGGTGGAGGAGCCAGAGGATGAGGCATCGCTGCTCTGGCTGCTGCATCGGCTGCTGCTGCTGCTGCTGGTATTGCACCTGAAGCAAGTCTCTCGATCTTTCCTACCAAACTACCCATAGCTCCAAGCTTTGAGATGATGCCCTGCTCTATGCCTGTCCTATCCTAATAATGGCTGCCACCATCTCTGTCTCTCCAGACTCGACTCCCCCTAAGCTAAGTAAGCTCCTCAATAATATTGGAGTGATCAGTGGGTGTGACATGTGTGTGCTCCCTTTGCTCTAAAATGATGAGCCTCTGAGATATAGATCTCATCTTTGCCTGCACACCCTCCACCCTCTCAGATAAATCCTATAAGTCTATACTAACTCTGGTAGAAATCATATCTGCCACTCTCTTCATGGATGCAGAGTCAGTAGGTGGTGGCTGAGAGAATCTACCTATACGTGGAGCTTGAGGAGTCATAGGCATACTAGGGTCAGGTGCATCTCTAGGTGCAATAGGGATAAAGGGCTCTCCTACCTCTGCTACTCTAGGCACTCTCCTCTTGTCAGATATATGTGCCCTAGAAGCCAGAATTGACTGACACTTGTAATACACTTCTAGGGGCAAAATTGTAATTTTGACTAAAATCAATAGATGGGTTATTTTCTATCACATATGTGTATTTAGTGTCTGTGATACATCCTTTGAGTTAATGGTAATGATAATTCATATTTTCAAGAGTTGAAAATTTAAGACATGAATAATCATTATTAACTCATAAATTGCTCCTGACCATAGGATCATCACGAGGATGGTGATTGATCCGGAAGGTTGGTGTACAATCGCTTCTCTTTAGTAGATGAGTCTTGAGTCTACGGTGTGGAGACACCGGAGCGAGAGTACAGGTACTCGTTAGAGAACGAGGGCACTGAGCGTGACCACCTCGAGTAGTCATTAGGGAAGTCTACCTTCTCGTCAATGACTGACTCGATGCTGCAGTAGTGTGTCTGGTTCTTTGACCTGAGATGCATCGGCAGTTCACCTTGAGGGTGTTATAGTTTGACTACACCATTACTCGGTCTCCTAGCCATATGGAACCCTGAGGTGTATGTTGGCTATAGCATGTTCATTGTAGGAACTGGATTGCATCAAGATGGAATCTATCTACCTCGGTGGTAGAGGAGCAGCCCTATGATGATCATGAGAATCAAGTCCAGAAGCCCATGGCCATGGCAGAGTGAAATAATAGAAAGAGTTTCTATTTAGATTTTCACATCGGACTTGAATCGAATGATTACATCATATGACAGAGACTAGGGTTTGACGAGTTCACCTTAACCCTAATCTGATCGGGGCTCAAGATAGAAGAACTTAATCACACAGGTAGCTGCACCAAGAGGTTCGCATTCAGCTCTGATGGGTTGCCACCATATACTGCTAGGTGTCACTGGTGGATTTTGGGAGCAATTAGAATGATTTAGATGATCGATCATTCTAGCTGTTCGAATCAGAAGAGTTCTGATCCATCGAAAGGAGTTTCGATGATGTCGATGATAGAGATCATGACATATCCCATTACCATACAGAACTGAACCTAACTGGGTCACACAAACAAGGGTTTGAATCTGGTGATCATCAATTGAACTGATCTAGTTCAATTGATCTGAATGAGATTCAATTAGGTTCAAGGAAATCGTGCTAGCACTCGATTGAACCTAACGTTCTTCTTTTGCTATCATAAATAAGTTGTCCTGACTGAGCCAAAGGAGTTTGTGCTCAATCAGAGGCCTTCATATGGTCTGACTGGAGGTTGTCCAAGTCAGAAAAGGTTGTCTTATTTTGTAAGACATTACCTGCCATTTTTGGTCACCTGCCATTTCTTGTTCCTTTGACTTTGGTCAAAAGTCTGACCTTTGACTGGTCAAATGTTGACCATTGACACTTTGACTTTTGACCACATGTCATGCACCTATTGGAGAGCTGGTGGGGGCCTGTCCCCCTGCCAGAACCTGGCAAGGAGAAGGGCGCACGCCACCCTAGGCGTGTGCCCAAGTTGGAGGCGCCTAGGAGTCCTTGTTGGACAAGGACTCCATCTCCTTTTTGGATTCCAATTAGAGTTCTTCCTAAGAACCAACTTTGACTGGTCTTAGGCACCCTCTAAGGAGGAATCCAGGGGACTCTATTCCCACCAATCAGATTTAGATCTGATTTCACAAAGGGTTGTGATTGGTTGGGAAGAAGAGGAGTTGGATCACGCTTAGTCTATAAATAAGACCCTGCGCCCAACTCAGATTCTTAAGATGAATTCAATTGAGAAACCCCATGCCCCAAGGCTGCCTCTCCCCTCCTCCTCCATGCCAAGTCCATCTTCTCCCTCTCCTCTCCACGTCCAAAAGGAGTTTTGGACCTTGGTTGGTGCGATTCAGATCAAAGAAAGGCGATCAAAAGCTAGAAGGCTGCGCTGCTGCAAAGGACGACTGCTGATCTTCAAAAGGAGTTTTGAAGATCCTCCAGAATCAGATCCAGATCTGAATTTTTGGAGACGTGTGATAGAGAAGAAGAGGATCTCCAGATCCAGCCCGAGTGGATACCGGTAGAGGCCAGGCACTTGCGTGGCTAGATCCAGAACCTTCCGCTGCTTACAGGATCATCAACAGGGTAATAGGATTACCCACATCAAGGTAAATTAAATTTGATTTAATTTATCTTTTAATTTTATTTTATTAAAATAATAAGAATCAGAATCTAAAATATCTCAAGATCTGATTGGATCAAAGAGAAAAATTTTTGAAATATATCTCTTGATCTGATCAGATCTGAACGAACCTGGACCGAAAAATCAGGATTTCCCTTCAACTGGTATCAGAGCCATGGTTCTAAAGTATTTAGATCTGAATTTTAAATTTATTTTAATTAAAAATAAGTTAATTTTAGATGTCACATGAGATGTGATCAGATCTGAAAATCAGAAAAAATTAAAATTAAATGATTTATTTGGATCTAAGATTAGAAAATATGCATGACTAGTTCTAAAATAGAATAGTTCTATAGAATAGTCTTGCATGTTTTTGATTTAATCTTGATTAAATCATATTTTAGATCTATTTATTTACTATTTTTTGATATTATAATTATTATAATAACATCTAAAAAATAGCAAATAAAAATTATTTAATTTTAAATATCATATGAGATATGATTGATGCATGTCTAGACTAGTTGTAGAATAGTTCTACATAATTGTCTAGATTAGAATTTATTTTGATTAAGATCAATTTAAATCTAATTTTTTAGATTATTATGAGATAATTTAGATCTGAAAATATGCATGATTCGATACATGAGATGTATGCAAAATATGCCATGATTAGATCTAATTTGTATATGAGATATATGATATAGATCTAAAACTATTTTGTAGTATTGAATGTTCCTGATTAAGGCGTTCCTCTTGGCCGTCCGGTCATAAGAATGAAGAAGGGTTTAAAGGCCCTCTCTTCCCATTCGATGGGGTGTTCTTATGATGTGTAGGGGTGCTGCGTGTTCGTCCTTAATCAGAAACCCAAAACTTACTTTCTGCAAAACCCTAGATCCTGAAACCCTAGGATTTATTGTGCATATTTTGTTTATGAACCCTACTTAATTAAGAATTAAGATTATGGAATATTAATTAGGTCTAAAATTGAGAATTTCAGATCTAAGACATATTCATAATACTGGGTTCGGGCTTGGGTAGCTCAATTAGGTCTAAGCGGTTGATCAAACCGAATCAAGAGTTGGTTAGATGGGATCAACAATGCTTAAATTGACCAGCCTAATAGGATTAAGTCTGGGTCAAGATCGAGTCACGATCAAGCAAGACCTAATTAGGCTCAGAGGTTAGAGTCTGGATTGTAGGCTAACCCAATTGGTTCTGACTCAACAATTTGGTGTCTAAGGTAAGTTTGGCACATACGACCGACTGGTTTTTAATTGGAAGCTACTCGACCTGAATGCATTCTTGTACGAGTTAATGGCATATTCCTTCCACCGGTCTCACTTACCTGGCCATATCTATTGACACAGTTCTGATCTGAGGTGGTCAATAATCCGAGCTAACCCATGCCACTAGGTTAGTCATAATTGTTATGACTATGCCAAGTCTAGTTTAATGAGACCTGAATCAATTCTCCCTAAGAAAAGATTAAGTCTGAGGTCTTCCACCATTGTAGATGTGCGGGCCCTTCCCGGGGTTGATTGTTCTCGGCTGGATACAGTGGCTCAGTTGCACCGGGAAAGATGCAACCATGTCTATTAGGCATTGGATGCTATGGGCTGGAGGATGAGTTGGGCTCAATATTTTGGATACGGTGAGAGACTCAATTAGGAACCCAGTCTATGCAAATGGTGGGTCTGACTTAACTAAGGAGTGGATCAATATTCCGGATACGGTGAGATTCATGAATTAGAGATCAAGTTTGGGTGCACCATGATTAGAGAATCATTGAACAAGAGTTGTTCACTCATTGGCTAACCCATCACCAATAACTGTTAGGTGAGGTGATGAGTCAGTTGGTGAGACCGCACCACCCACTAGAAATCATTAATCATGGAGATTTTTGCATCTCTACAGAGGGAGTGTAGGGATCCGAGAAAATAGTGGGAGCTAATTTGTTTAAAAATAAAATCCCTAAATAAATTGGTCAAGTCAAAATTACAGTATCTAACTAGAATCTTTGACTCTCTACAGGAAAATGTCTGCGTCCAACCCATTGGCACGTATCCTGGACACACATAGACTGACCGGACCCAATTATAAAGATTGGCTCAGGAACTACAAAATTATTTTGGGTTCTGAGAAGTTAACCCATGTTTTGGACCAGGACCCTCCCACCTTACCAGCCCGTCCATCCACTTGAACAGAGAGCGTCTCTAGAAAAATGGATTGACGAAGATAATAAGGCCAGATATTACATGTTGGGCTCGATGTCTGATGAGCTCCAGCGCCAACATGAAGATATCGGGACTGCTCGCCAAATGTTGGCTCACCTGCAGGAGATGTTTGGTGAACAGAGTCGCGCAGCCAAATATCAAGTCACGAAATGACTTTTTAAGGCTAAGATGCGTGATGGGCAGTCAGTCCAAGATCACTGTCTGACAATGATCAAGGACATGGAAGAGCTTGAGAAGCTCAGTGTGAAGTTGGACTTGGACCTGCAGAACGATATTATTCTGCAATCCTTGACTGATGCATATGGGCAATTCATCATGAATTACCACATGCATAAACTTCAGAATTCCTTGGCCGAGTTAATGAATATGCTGGTTACTGCTGAGCTTTCTATGAAAGGTTCTGAACGCTCAGTTCTTGCTATGGAATGGACTTCTTCCAAAAGAAAGTCTTATGGAAAGAAAAAGAAGTCTGTGAAAAAGCAAAAGGTGGAAGGATCAAAGAAGAAGAAGGCAGAATCGAAGAAAAAGGCCGATGGCAAAGGAAAGTGTTTCCATTGCAACAGCGACGGCCATTGGAAGCGGAACTGCCCTACTTACCTGGCCACCCTAAAGAACAAGAAGGAAGGTCCTTCTAGAGGTATGCTTGTTATTCGAGCAAAACGTGAATGCCAAACGACCTAGGGATAGTCCAAATGATAGATATCTATGGCACTTGAGATTAGGTCATATAGCAGAAGATAGGATCAACAAATTGGAGAAAAATGGGCTATTGAGTCCATTGACTTCTGAGTCATATCCAACTTGTGAATCTTGTCTTCAAGGCAAAATGACCAAACTCCCTTTTGTTGGACATGGGGAGAGGGCCACAGATCTCCTTGCCCTAGTACATACTGATGTGTGCGGCCCATTTGATGTGCCGGCTAGAGGCAATTTTGTCTACTTCATTACCTTTACCGATGATCTGTCTAGGTATGGGTATGTGTATCTTATGAGACACAAGTCTGAAGCCTTTTGAAAAGTTCAAAGAATTCAGACATGAAGTAGAAAAACAAACTAGGAAAAACCCATTAAGGTTCTTCGATCAGATCGAGGAGGTGAATACCTTAGCCGGGAATTCCTAGACTATCAAGGATAAATGGCATAGTCTCTCAATGGACTCCACCAGGAACACCTCAACTCAACGGGGTTTCAGAATGGAGAAATCGGACTCTATTGGATATGGTTCGATCCATGATGAGCTTCACAGACCTCCCTGATTTTCTTTGGGGACACTCATTGTTAACTTCAATCTATCTACTGAACAGGGTTCCCTCTAAAACCGTTCCTACCACACCGTATGAGATATGGCACGGTAAGAAACCAAGTCTGAGTCATCTCAGAATTTGGGGTTGTCCGGCTCATGTCAAAAGACAACAAGCGGACAAGTTAGAGTTTAGGTCCTTCAGAGCTCGATTCATAGGATATCCTAAAGAGTCATTAGGATACTATTTCTACATTCCAGAAGACCACAATGTGATTGTGAGTCGACATGCCATATTTCTTGAAAAATAGTTTATTCAAGATAGCGGCATTGGAAAATAGATCAAGCTTGATGAGAAAGTCTCACAAGCAGAACGAGCTAAGGACCAAGTGGAACCAAATCAGGTTGAGCCAATAAGAACACTACCTCCTCCACCTCGTAGATCGGAAAGAGTTTTCCCATCCCCCTGAAAGATACTTAGGTATTGTTTCAGAGGATGTAGAGGAAATGTTCCTCGTAGGTAATGGTGCTCATGGAGATGATCCCAAAACCTACAACGAGGCGATATCAGATATCGACTCCGAGAAATGGCTAGAGGCAATGCAGTCAGAAATTGACTCGATGCACTCAAACCAAGTCTGGACCTTGGTAGATCCACCAGAAGGTATAGTACCTATTGGGTGTAAATGGATCTTCAAGAGAAAGATTGGTGCAGATGGGAATGTGGAGACATTCAAGGCTAGACTGGTGGCAAAAGGTTATAGTCAACGTGAAGGCATTGACTATCAGGATACCTTTTCCCCAGTAGCTATGCTAAAATCCATCCGCACATTGCTTGCTGTTGCAGCCTATTTCGATTATGAAATATGGCAAATGGACGTGAAAACGGCATTCTTGAAATGGATATCTTGAGGAAGATATCTATATGGAACAGCCGCTAGGTTTCACATCCAGTGATACTGATCACAAGGTTTGCAAGCTGCAAAGGTCCATATATGGACTTAAGCAAGCATCTCGGAGCTGGAACACTCATTTTAATGATGTGATCAAAAAGTTTGGTTTCATCAAAAACGAAGAGGAACCATGTGTTTTCAAAAGGGTCAGTGGGAGCGCTATTGTCTTCCTCGTATTGTACGTGGATGACATCCTCCTTATTGGGAATGATATTCCCATGTTGACATCAGTCAAGATGTGGTTGTCCAAGGAATTCTCCATGAAAGACCTAGGTGAAGCATCCTTTATTCTAGGAATTAAGGTCTATAGGGATAGACCGAATAGGATGCTAGGACTTTCACAGAAGATGTACATAGAGAAAGTACTAAAGAGGTTTAGTATGGAAAACTCTAAGAGGGGATTAATACCCTTCAGACATGGTATTCATCTTTCCAAGAAGATGTGCCCCAGCACACCTGAGGAAATAGAACGCATGAGCAAGATCCCTTATGCTTCTGCAATAGGGAGCCTCATGTATGCCATGCTATGTACACGACCTGATATAGCCCATGCTGTGAGTGTCACAAGCAGATATCAGTCAAATCCAGGTGAAGAACACTGGACTTCTGTGAAATGTATCCTTAAGTACTTGAGAAGAACTAAGGATATGATGTTGGTCTTTGGTAACGGAGAACTCCTGGTCCAGGGATACACAGACTCGGACTTCATGTCCGATATAGATGATCGAAAGTCGACATCTGGCAGACTGTTTGTGCTGGAAGAGTTCCTAGCAAACGGTGATACCACCTCATCCGCGATTACCTCGAGAAGGGTTACGTCGAGGTCAAGAGAGTCAACTCCGCAGATAATGTGGCAGACCCACTTACAAAGCCGTTGGGCCAGCAGAAGATCGAAGCCCACCTTGAGAAGATGGGACTTAGACTTGTAGCCAATTGGCTTTAGGACAAGTGGGAGATTGTTAGATATATGTGCCCTAGAAGCCAGAATTGGCTGACACTTGTAATACACTTCTAGGGGCAAAATTATAATTTTGACTAAAATCAATAAATGGGTTATTTTCTATCACATATGTGTATTTAGTGTCTGTGATACATCCTTTGAGTTAATGGTAATGATAATTCATATTTTCAAGAGTTGAAAATTTAAGACATGAATAATCATTATTAACTCATAAATTGCTCCCGACCATAGGATCATCACGAGGATGGTGATTGATCCGGAAGGTTGGTGTACAATCGCTTCTCTTTAGTAGATGAGTCTTGAGTCTACGGTGTGGAGACACCGGAGCGAGAGTACAGGTACTCGTTAGAGAACGAGGGCACTGAGCGTGACCACCTCGAGTAGTCATTAGGGAAGTCTACCTTCTCGTCAATGACTGACTCGATGCTGCAGTAGTGTGTCTGGTTCTTTGACCTGAGATGCATCGGCAGTTCACCTTGAGGGTGTTATAGTTTGACTACACCATTACTCGGTCTCCTAGCCATATGGAACCCTGAGGTGTATGTTGGCTATAGACATGTTCATTGTAGGAACTGGATTGCATCAAGATGGAATCTATCTACCTCGGTGGTAGAGGAGTAGCCCTATGATGATCATGAGAATCAAGTCCAGAAATCCATGGCCATGGTAGAGTGAAATAATAGAAAGAGTTTCTATTTAGATTTTCACATTGGACTCGAATCGAATGATTACATCATATGACAGAGACTAGGGTTTGACGAGTTCACCTTAACCCTAATCTGATCGGGGCTCAAGATAGAAGAACTGAATCACACAGGTAGCTGCACCAAGAGGTTCGCATTCAGCTCTGATGGGTTGCCACCATATACTGCTAGGTGTCACTGGTGGATTTTGGGAGCAATTAGAATGATTTAGATGATCGATCATTCTAGCTGTTCGAATCAGAAGAGTTCTGATCCATCGAAAGGAGTTTCGATGATGTCGATGATAGAGATCATGACATATCCCATTACCATACAGAACTGAACCTAACTGGGTCACACAAACAAGGGTTTGAATCTGGTGATCATCAATTGAACTGATCTAGTTCAATTGATCTGAATGAGATTCAATTAGGTTCAAGGAAATCGTGCTAGCACTCGATTGAACCTAACGTTCTTCTTTTGCTATCATAAATAAGTTGTCCTGATCTGAGCCAAAGGAGTTTGTGCTCAATCAGAGGCCTTCATATGGTCTGACTGGAGGTTGTCCAAGTCAGAAAAGGTTGTCTTATTTGTAAGACACTTACCTGCCATTTTTGGTCACCTGCCATTTCTTGTTCTTTGACTTTGGTCAAAAGTCTACCTTTGACTGGTCAAACGTTGACCATTGACACTTTGACTTTTGACCACATGTCATGCACCTATTGGAGAGCTGGTGGGGGCCTGTCCCCCTGCCAGAACCTGGCAAGGAGAAGGGCGCACGCCACCCTAGGCGTGTGCCCAAGTTGGAGGCGCCTAGGAGTCCTTGTTGGACAAGGACTCCATCTCCTTTTTGGATTCCAATTAGAGTTCTTCTAAGAACCAACTTTGACTGGTCTTAGGCACCCTCTAAGGAGGAATCCAGGGGTCTCTATTCCCACCAATCAGATTTAGATCTGATTTCACAAAGGGTTGTGATTGGTTGGGAGGAAGAGGAGTTGGATCACGCTTAGTCTATAAATAAGACCCTGCGCCCAACTCAGATTCTAAGATGCAATTCAATTGAGAAACCCCACGCCCCAAGGCTGCCTCTCCCCTCCTTCTCCATGCCATAGTCTCTTCTCCCCTTGCTCTCCACATCCAAAAGGAGTTTTGGACCCTGGTTGGTGCGATTCAGATCAAAGAAAGGCGATCAAAAACAAGAAGGCTGCGCTGCTGCAAAGGACGACTGCTCATCTTCAAAAGAGTTTTGAAGATCCTCCAAATCAGATTCAGATCTAATTTTTGGAGGCATGATAGAGAAGAAGAGGATCTCCAGATCCAACCCAAGTGGATACCGGTAGAGGCCAGGCGCTTGCATGGCTAAGATCCAGAACCTTCCGCTGCAAATAGGATCATCAATAGGGTAATCGGATTACCCAGATCAGGTAAATTAAATTTGATTTAATTTATCTTTTAATTTTATTTTATTAAAATAATAACAATTAGATCTGAAACATATCAAGATCTGATTGGGATCAAGAGAAAAATTTTTAAAATATATCTCTTGATCTGATCAGATCTGAACGAACCTGGACCGGGAAATCAGGATTTTTCTTCACCTCTCTTGACCAAAAATATTTTTTATCCACCTTTCTTCCTCCATATGATACTACATTTTGGTCAGAGCTCTCATGTCATATACATCGAAGTGAGATAGCTTCTTACAACCTTCATTCTCTAGTGGAACTCCTGCTGCCTCAAAAATCCTAGTTAAGGCCATAACATAAGGCAAACATACATTATTTTTGGAGGCTGTCTCTCTCATCTGATGCATCATAATCCCTAAAAAAATTTATTTATGTTCCTTGAACCATCAGATACATCATACACAGCTCTCTTTCAGACACAAAGTCATGCCTTTCTAACTTAGGAATGAAAATCCCACCAATGATGTGATGTAGAACTCTCATTTTCATAGATAAGGTGGGTGCTAGGACATGCCCTACAATGTCATCTTTCTCGATTGAAAGCCTCATCCCATCCTTTTTGTTAGATAATTTGTTTGCAAAAAGTCCTTCTCTAGTGATCTCAAAAATGTGTGCCAAACTATCCTATGACACTTCAATTTATATACTTTTGATTGTAGTAAAAATTTTAGAAGATCCCCTCTTTAGCCTTTCATAAAACTCCCTAACTAGCTTAAGGTACATTAGGATATTCATTGTACAAAAATTTTTCCTCCCCATCTTATCAATCCATGTTCCAATAAAGAAATTATAACTTTCAAAGAAGTCAAAATCAATCTTCCTTCCCATTGCAATAGCCCTAGTAGCCATCCTACCAATAGGTGAAGGCAGTGGAGTGGGTGAACTCGGTATACCTTGATCTTGTTGAAGTTCTTCTTGAATGGATTTCTCGGAGGGTTGAGAAACCTTAGTTGGTTGGGATGCCACTCATTCCATTCGGGCTTCCCTTCTCCTCTCCCATTCTTCGGCTCTATGGGTGTTACAAATCTTCCACACTTCTTGCCTTTCTCCAACCATTATGATCCAAATCCGAGTCCTAGCTTCATAAATCTAAGGGAGTAGTTGGTAAGGAGGCAAGCAGGCACTATTAGATTGAGTTTGTGGGAGAAAGGGACCCTCGGCTCACTGAAATGAAGGAGTTTTAGGGTATCACAAATAGTCATGGATCCATTTTATTCGCTTGTGGCCCCGACCCTTGAGTCTACTCATGATTTTGAACTAGTTTGCTTGAGTCAACTCAAGCAATGAATCTGAAACTTTTAAAGTTTCAGTGGAAATTTGGCATTCAAACAATGTCTAGATATTTTCCTAGATATTGATCATTAATTATGCATTCAAAATTGATTCTTTTGAATTTAATTTATTTTATTTTGATTTATGTAAATGAGATTTATTCTCGTTGATAGCAAATCTCTAGTTCTCTTCTAATGATATTAAATATTTCTTCATTATGAGGTTTTATGAATATATCAGCTAATTGATTATTAGTACAAATAATTCAAGTGTCACATCATTATTTTGAACATGATCTCTTATGAAATGATATCTTATTTTAATATGTTTAGATCTTGAATATTGAATTAGATTTTTGGTTAAGTTAATTGCACTTGTACTGTCACATCTTATTGGTATTTTATTAAGTTTGAAATCAAAATCTTCTAGTTGTTGTTTGATCTAAAGAATTTAGGCACAACAACTCTAGACATCAATATATTCAGCCTCGACCATAGATAGTGCTACTGAGTTTTGTTTCTTACTGAACCATGAAATTAAATTAACTCCTATGAATTAACATGTGTCACTAGTGCTTTTTCTATCAAATTTACAACCAGCAAATTAGCATTAGAGTATCCAATTAATTTAAATTGAGATAAACTATCATACTATAATCCTATGTTAAGTATCCCAGATAAGTATCTAAAGATTCTTTTAACAGCAAGGAAATATGATTCTCTAGGATCTGATTGATACCTAGCATACATACAAACATTAAAAGCTATATAAAGTCTACTTGCAGTAAGATAAAGGAGTGAACCTATCATACCTCCGTATAATTTTATATCCACTTTCTTACCCTTCTCATCTTTGCCAAGTTTGCATGATGTACTTATTAGTGTGCCAATTGGTCTTGAGGTCTCCATCCCAAACTTCTTAAGTATCTTCCTTGTATACTTCGTTTGATTGATAGAGACTCCTTCTTCATTTTGCTTGATCTGGAGTCTGAGAAAAAAAATTAACTCTTCTATCATACTTATCTCGAACTTACCCTGCATAAGCTTGGAAAATTCTAAACAAAGGGATTCATTTGTGGCACCAAAGATAATATCATTCATATCGATTTCTACAACCAATAAATTGTTATCTTTTCTTTTTAAGAATAAGATTTTATCTACATTTCTTCTAGTAAATTCATTATCTAATAAGAATTTACTTAATCTTTCATACCATGCACATGGCCCTTATTTTAGTCCCTATAAAGCTTTATATAATTTAAACACATGATTTGAAAATATATGATTTTCAAATCTAGGTGGTTGCTCAACATACACTTCCTCGACTATATAACCATTAAGAAATGTACTCTTTACATCCATTTGATATAATTTAAAATTTATGAAATATGCAAATGCAAGCAGTAGTCTAATTGCTTCTAATCTAGCTACTAGGGCAAAGATTTCATCAAAATCATTATCTTCTTTCTGATTGTATTCTTTTGCCACAAATCTAGCTTTATTTCTTATGATTGTACTATATTCATCTAATTTATTTCTATATACATATTTAGTTTCAATTATTGGATGGTCATTTGGTCGATCAACTAGGATCCAAACCTTATTTCTTTCAAATTGATTTAATTCTTTTTGCATGGCATTTATCCAACATGGGTCATTTTCAGCTTCTTCTATTGATTTAGGTTCAATTTATGAGACAAAGGCTAGTAATTATTTACATTTCTAAGATAAGACCATATTTTTACTCCTTATGATGGATCATCGATTATTAGATCTTTAGGATGTCCGTATACATACTTCCATTCCTTTGGTAACTTCTCTCTTAGGTTATGAGAAAGCTCTTCATTCTTTTCTTCTTCATTGTTTTGAGGTGGTGCATCATTTTGTGTGATATTATCTATCTTATCATTTAGATCACTTACATCCTCATCTAAGATATTTTTTTTTCTAGACAATTTGTCACTATATTCATCAAACATAACATGAATTGATTATTCAACAATGAGAGTTTTCTTATTGAATACTCTATATGCCTTGCTTGATAAGGAATATCCTAAAAAGATACCTTCATCTGACTTGGCATCAAATTTTTCTAAGTTATCTTTTCCAATATTAAGTATGAAATACTTACAACCAAGAATATGAAAATAGTTAATATTTGATTTTCTATCTTTCCAAAGCTCATATGCGATTTTCATTACACTAGGCCTTATTAAAATATAATTTAATATGTAACATGCAATATTTATTATCTCAGTCCAAAAGTATCTAGGTAAATTACTTTCACACAACATAGTTCGTGTCATTTCTTCTAATGTGCAATTTTTTCTTTCTACTACTCCATTTTGTTACAGAGTTTTAGGTGCAGAAAAATTATGATCAATTTTTTTTATTATAAAAGTTTTCAAAGTATTGATTTTTGAATTTGGTGCCATGATCACTACATATGCATATAATTAATGTATTCTTTTCATTTATATAAGTTTTCAAAGTATTGTTGGAGATTTGAAAGAGCACTTGAGAGGTAGGTGAACTTGAAATGATGGCTTCTTTGCTTGAAGATGACTTTTGCTTAGGGCTAAAATTGAATCACACTAATCTCTTATATTTTTTTCTATTTAAAGCCTTTTAAATCATCAAAAGGTGGAGGAGAGAATCCTAGGCAAATTGGAGATATTAAAAAAACCATTAAAATATGCTAAAATAAGAAAAGAATAGCCATTGCAAAAAAAATTTCATTGCAGCGGTAGACTTATGGTCGACTCATGGCACAAGGGTCGACTCATGGGTCGACTCATGGCACAAGGGTTGACCTCGAGGTCGACCTCTGAGATAAAATCTAGAAAAATAGTCATTCTATATTTTTAGACTTTGAAATAGTAGAGGTTGACCCTTGGCATAGAGACAGTGTGCCAAACAGCCCTTTTCAGTAGGGGACGACCTAGGGGTCGATCCTTTCGCTTCAAACTTGATTTTCTTCCAAAATAAGCATCCAAAAATCATGGGACTGTCTTCAAAGGATTAGAAATCTTCTATACCTGCTTTTGAGGCTCTCAGATCAAAATTTGATAAAATTATGGTTTTGCCCCTAAAATACAAAAAATCTTTTTTCAAGACAAATTCATTAGAAATCTCCTCAAATGCTTTGTAATCATCAAAATCAATTCTTGGAGCAACAATCTTCTTGTTTTTGATGATGACAAAATATTTGAGTATAAGCAAAAATAAAGCATATAGAAGCATTGATTGAGGATTTCAAAAATTTTGAAGGAATATGCTACAACATATACTAGGATATTATATTCAATTATTTGATCAATAATGCATCAAGAGCAGTTTGATGATTGCTTATAGTCAAGCATTTAAATGATTTACAAAAGTGTTTGACTTACTTATTCCTTTTATCAATTTTACTTCAATTTTATTTTTTTTATCAATTTTACTTCAATTTTACTTATAGCCTAATTTTATTTACTCTACTGTCCCTTTTTGACATCATCAAGTAAGATCTTAAAGAATTTTAAATTTTAAAAATAAAAAAGCTTCTCCCTTAAGTTATTCCATATATTTTTTTATTAGAATAAGAGTTTATAACAAAACTTTTAATTTACAACATAATGATCATAATGAAATTTAGTCAATTCACAAAGGTTTCATTCACATCATTCAAATGACATCATCACATATTTACATCCAAATGATTATCATAACATCAAGTCATCAAAATATATAAGTGCTAAACATACAAAATATAAAGGTATCAAAAGTATTCATGAGAATTAGGCCATCAAAATATAAAAAATTCATGGATACAACTATCCATGACCCAAACAGCCAATAGTACCAATACCATAAGTTTGATTCAAAAAAAAATATAACCAACTATGACTTGATCAACAACTCATAGAAACAACTAAGAGATACTAGATCATAACCTAATACAAAGATGACTAAACTAAATCTAGTAGAGATCATGACTGGAAGCATCTGAATCAGATGAGGAATCAGAGATGTGATGGGGTGTGATAGGATCAAATCTAGGAGCATGTCCTCAACCACGTCTGCCTCGACCATGGGTGTAGGTGCGGGCTCGAGTAGCTGGACGAGATGAGTCAGGAGGCTGAGAGAAAGTGGGCTAAGCAAGAAGAGCAATCCTAATAATGTCTAAATGATCCGGTGCTCTCGACATGGACTAAGTGATGGCACCAATCTGTGTAGATAGAGTCTCATTGAATCTCTGAACTCTTTCCTCAGGGAGTCAAAATCATCCTCCAGAACACCTCGGAGTCTAGCTACCTCAACAATAAGATCTGATATCACTAAAATGTCCTCTCTCATTTGGGGATGAGCCAGATCCAAATCTGCCACTACAAATCTAAAACTCTGCCTGTCAATCTCAAAACACATCCCTCAAGGTACTCAAGCCATGCAGACTAAGCAGTAAGCAACTGAAAGATAGTAGATACGTGTGGAAACACAAACTGATCAAAAGATGAGAAGAAGTGAGTACTCTCCCCTTGAGTGATACTGGCTATCTGTTAAGATAAAAGACCTACAATCCTTTGAGATAGGATATCAACAATCGACTGAATCAACTGATCAGTGATCCTCCTGATCTGGTCATTAGTGAATCTAACATCTATGTCTCTACTCCTTGATGGTGCCACATCTGCATCTTTCCTCACTGACTCTGAGGGACTAGTCTCATAATCAGATGCAAATTGAAAGTCAAGAGATCCTTTATGATCATAAGGAGGTGAAGATGGTCCCTCCTTGACTCTCTCTACATCCTCAGCACCTTTGGACCAACTGCCATCAATCTTTGAAAAACCCATGCAATGTAGTGTGTGGCGGTTGTTGGTATCGATGTGAGATAATCTGACAATAGGCTCTCCTTCAAAACTAACTCCAAACCTCCTAAACACTAATGAGAGGGCCATACCATAGGGTAGATGTGCCTTAGACCTATTCAAGGTCTCTCTCATCATTTCGATCATCAAAATAGGGAGGTTAAAGGGGGTCTCTGTAATCACATGAAACATGATACAAATGAAGGGTAATCCTAATTTTCCGGACCAGGTTCGTCCAGATCTGATCAGATCAAGAGATATATTTCAAAAAATTTTCTCTTGATCCCAATCAGATCTTGATATGTTTCAGATCTGATTCTTATTATTTTAATAAATAAAATAAAATAAGATAAATTAAATCAAATTTAATTTACCTGA
The DNA here is from genome assembly GCA_006176705.1 of Cocos nucifera. Classification (NCBI taxonomy): domain Eukaryota; kingdom Viridiplantae; phylum Streptophyta; class Magnoliopsida; order Arecales; family Arecaceae; genus Cocos; species Cocos nucifera. Next base: position 245,201 of record QRFJ01001145.1, read on the forward strand.
TTTGGGTAATCCTATTACCCTATAGATGATCCTGATTGCAGCGGAAGGTTCTGGATCTAGCCACGCAAGCACCTGGCCTCTACCGGTATCCACTTGGGTTGGATCTGGAGATCCTCTTCTTCTCTATCACGCCTCCAAAAATTAGATCTGGATCTGATCTGGAGGATCTTCAAAACTCTTTTGAAGATCTGCAGTCGTCCTTTTGCAGCAGCGCAGCCTTCTTGCTTTTGATTGCCTTTCCTTGATCTGAATCGCACCAACCAAAGTCCAAAACACCTTTTGGACGTGGAGAGCAAGGGGAGAAGAAGCTATGGCATGGAGGAGGAGGGGAGAGGCAGCCTTGGGGCGTGGGGTTTCTCAATTGAATTGCATTCTAATTAGGGTTGGGCGCAGGGTCTTATTTATAGACCTCTTGTGATCCAACTCCTCTTCCTCCCAACCAATCACAACCCTTTGTGAAATCAGATCTAAATCTGATTGGTGGGAATAGAGACCCCTAGATTCCTCCTTAGAGGGCGCCTAAGACCAGTCAAAGTTGGTTTTTAGAAGAACTCTAATTGGAATCCAAAAAGGAGATGGAGTCCTTGTCCAACAAGGACTCCTAGGCGCCTCCAACTTGGGCTCACGCCACCCTTGGCGTGCGCCCTTCTCCTTGCCAGGTTCTGGCAGGGGGACAGACCCCCACCAGCTCTCCAATAGGTGCATGACATGTGGTCAAAAGTCAAAGTGTCAACGGTCAACGTTTGACCAGTCAAAGGTAGACTTTTGACCAAAGTCAAAGAACAAGAAATGGCAGGTGATCCAAAAATGGCAGGTAGTGTCTTATAAAATAAGACAACCTTCTCTAACTTGGACAACCTCCAGTCAGACCATATGAAGGCCTCTGATTGAGCACAAACTCCTTTGGCTTAGTCAGGACAACTTATTTGTGATAGTAAAAGAAGAACATTAGGTTCAATCGAGTGCTAGCACGATTTCCTTGAACCTAATTGAATCTCATTCAGATCAATTGAACTAGATCAGTTCAATTGATGATCACCAAATTCAAACCCTTGTTTGTGTGACCCAGTTAGGTTCAGTTCTGTATGGTAATGGGATATGTCATGATCTCTATCATAGACATCATCAAAACTCCTTTCGATGGATCAGAACTCTTCTGATTCGAACAGCTAGAATGATCGATCATCTAAATCATTCTAATTGCTCCCAAAATCCATCAGTGACACCTAGCAGTATATGGTGGCAACCCATCAGAGCTGAATGCGAACCTCTTGGTGCAGCTACCTGTGTGATTAAGTTCTTCTATCTTGAGCCCCGATCAGATTAGGGTTAAGGTAAACTCGTCAAACCCTAGTTTCTGTCATATGATATAATCATTCGATTCGAGTCCAATGTGAAAACCTAAATAGAAACTCTTTCTATTATTTCACTCTGCCATGGCCATGGGCTTTAGGACTTGATTCTCATGATTATCATAAGGCTGCTCTACCAACGAGGTAGATAGATCCCATCTTGATGCAATCCAGTTCCTACAATGAACATGTCATAGCCAACATACACCTCAGGGTTCCGTAGGCTAGGAGACTGAGTAATGGTGCAGTCAAACTATAACACCCTCAAGGTGAACTGCCGATGCATCTCAGATCAAAGAACCAGACACACTACTGCAGCATCGAGTCAGTCATTGACGAGAAGGTAGACTCCCTAATGACTACTCGAGGTGGTCACGCTCAGTGCCCTCGTTCTCTAACGAGTACCTATACTCTCGCTCCGGTGTCTCCACACCGTAGACTCAAGACTCATCTACTAAAGAGAAGCGATCGTACACCAACCTTCCGGATCAATCACCATCCTCGTGATGATCCTATGGTCGGGAGCTGTTTATGAGTTAATAATGATTATTCATGTCTTAAATTTTCAACTCTTGAAAATATGAATTATCATTACCATTAACTCAAAGGATGTATCACAGACACTAAATACACAGGTGTGATAGAAAATAACCCATTTCATTAATTATAGTCAAAATTATAATTTTGCCCCTAGAAGTGTATTACAAGTGTCAGCCAATTCTGGCTTCTAGGGCACATATATCTAACAATAAATATCCCTACTAGATAATAAATCATGCCTGCCACTCCTAGGGATAAATAACTTGGTAACCATGGTGTGTAACACTCTCATTTCAGTTGAAAAAATCTTAGCCTCTAATTTATTTAAATTTTCTTCAAATTCTCTCCCCAAGATGGCTTTCAGTCGTTCTTTACGGGTTAGTTCCATTTTCTTGTAACCCTCACATGGTAATCTTAGAATTTTCCTCAGATGAACTAGATCAAGAGTAATCTCAGTACCTTTAATAATAAATTTTACTGTTCCATTAAAGTATGCCAAATTTAGGTAAAACTCTCTAACCAAATCCACATATGTAGCTTCTTTCAACTTGCAAAAGTAATCCCATCCTTGCTTTTTAATTTTTAACACAAATAAAAATCCTTCCTTCTCAAAGAAACTAAAATCAACATTCTTTTCTGGTTCAACCTTTCTATCAGACAAAGGGACCTTACTTGGTGTAAGAGGAGACTGTGAAGATTGTCTGGAGGCAGAGGTTGGATCAGGAGAGGGCTCTGGTGCTATTCTTTATTGGTGGGCTTCTTTCTCTGAGCAACGGGCCGATTTTCTTCTTTGCGGCAATTTCATCTTGGGTGCCACTCCAACCAATAGAAGCCTTAATCCCACTCAAGAGTGTCAAGGAAAAGTGTAATGGAGAAGATTTGAGAAGAAGAGGAAGAGTTTTAAGGGAGATAGTTGATGGTGGGTTTTAGGGTAAGGGTTTGCTAGGATTCTTCAAACTGCCCAAATAGAAAGAATGTAAGAAGAGATTTTACTCCTTAAGAAAAGATTTTGAGGAGGGATTTAGGTAGGAAAGGGGATTTTTAAAGATTTGATCGATTGAGAAAGTTGAGAGGGAGAACGAAAGAAAATAAGAAAAGATGGTGAGGTCATCCTTTTTTATCAAAAAAAAAATCTAAATAAGAAGCCGCCCGATGGGTTAAGTGCAACAAAGACCAAAATGCTCATGAGTCGCCCTCTAGGTCGACCCATGGCATAGAAAAATCTAAAAAAAGGATGAAAAAATTTTAAAAAATATAAGATTTCAATAATTAAAATTTCATTCATCAGAATGATCAAGGAAGATTAGATTTGAGCCTTTTGAGATAGAAAATTTGAGATATAGGCTCAAGATAAAGATTAATGTCATTTTTGATAGATTTAAGCTTGAAATCATAAAGATGTTTAAGCTAGGGGATCAAGAATTTTTAATTCTCTTCTAATCTCATAGAATTTATCTTCACTTAAGGCCTTAGTAAAAATATCAGCCAATTGATTTTCAGTACAAACATGATAAAAAATCATGTCATTATTTTGAACATGCTCTCTTATGAAATGATGTCTTATTTCAAAGTGTTTTGACCTAGACTATTGGATTGAATTCTTAGTTAGATTTATGGAACTACTATTATCACATCTTATGGGAGTTTTCTTTAGTTTGATGCCAAAATCCTCAAGATGTTGCTTAATCCACAAGATTTGTGCACAGTAATTTCTTGCTGTAATGTATTCGGTCTCGACTGTAGACAATGCTACTAAATTTTGCTTCTTGCTAAATCAAGAGATTAAGTTAACTCCTAAAAATTGGCAAGTTTCACTAGTGCTTTTTCTGCCTAATTTACATCCAGCAAAGTCTACATCTGAATATCCAATTAAATCGATTGATGAATTCTTAGAGTACTATAAATCTATGGATTGAGTTTCTTTTAGGTATTTAAGTATTCTTTTTATAGCATTTAAATATGATTCTTTTAGATTAGATTGAAATCGTGCATATAAATAAACACTAAACATGATATCTAGTCTACTAGCAGTTAAATACAATAATAAATCAATCATGCCTCTATAAAGTTTTTTATCAACACTTTTACCTTCTTTATCCTTGTCAAGCTTACATGATGGACTCATGGAGGTACCAATTACTTTGGAGCTCTCCATCCTAAATCTCTTTAGTAGTTCTCTGCTGTACTTGCTTTGAATGATGGAGATCCCTTATTTTGTTTGTTTGATTTGAAGTCCGAGGAAGAATGTTAGTTCATCCATCATGCTCATCTCGAACTTCTCCTATATCAACTTAACAAAATTTTTACATAAAGTTTCATTAGTAGATCTAAATATAATCTCATCAACATATATTTGTATTACTAAGATGTCATCATGATCTCTTTTAATGAAAAGGGTTGTATCTACATTTCCTCTTGAAAATCTATTATTAAGCAAGAATTTACTTAATCTTTCATACCAAGCCCTAGGTACTTATTTTAAACCATATAATTCTTTGTTTAATCTAAAAACATAATTTGGAAAAGCAAGATTTTCAAAATCATGAGGTTGTTCTACATAAACTTCTTCAGTAATATATCAATTTAGAAAAGCACTTTTAACATCCATTTGAAATAGCTTGAAATTCGTAAGCTTGCATAAGCGAGTAAAAGTCTAATTGCTTCTAGTCTAGCAATAGGTGCAAAGATTTCATCAAAATTAATTTTCTATTCTTGATTATAATCCTTTGCAACTAATCTTGCTTTATTCCTAATTACATTTTCATTTTCATCCATTTTATTTCTATATACCCATTTTGTACCAATTATTGGATAATTTTTAGGTCTTGATATTAAGGTCCATATATTATTTCTTTCGAATTGATTAAGTTCCTCTTGCATTGTATTTATCCAATTATAATCTTTTTTAGCTTCATCAATGATTTTAGGTTCAAAATGAGAAACAAATGTAAAATAATTGTATGCATCTCTAAGTGAAGAGCGAGTTTTTATCCCATGTATAGGATCACCAATAATTAGTTCTTTTGGATGATTATGATCATACCTCCATTCTTTTGGAAGATCATTTGTACCTTGAGATTGTTCTTATTATCCTTCACCCTCAATTTCTTGCTTGTCTTAATGATTCTCTTCATTTTGAATTGTTGAATCCATTAGGATGATCTCCTTCAATCCTTCTATAAGAAGATCTGCATTATCAATACCCTCACTCTTTCTTGATGAAAGATCATTAGTCTCATCAAAAACAACATGTATTGACTCCTCTACTACTAAGATTCTTTTGTTAAAAACTCTAAAAGCTTTACTAGAAGAGGAGTAACCAAGAAAAATAGCTTCATCAAGTTTTGACACTACTAAGATTCTTTTGTTAAAAACTCTAAAAGCTTTACTAGAAGAGGAGTAACCAAGAAAAATAGCTTCATCAAGTTTTGCATCAAATTTATCTAGTTTTTCTTTACCATTGTTCAACACAAAACATCGATAACCAAAAACATGAAAATATGCAATGTTAGATTTTCTTCCCTTCCAAAGCTCATAAGATGTTTTCTTTAAAATTGGTCTGATTAGGGCATGGTTTAAGATGTAATATGCTGTGTTAATTGCTTTCATCCAAAAGTATCTTGGAAAGTTGCTTTCACATAGCATAGTATAGGCCATTTCTTCTAGAGTTCTATTTTTTTTTTCTACTACTCCATTTTGTTGGGGTGTCCTAAGTGCTGAAAAATTATGGCTAATTTTTTTTTCATCACAAAATTTTTCAATATCTTGATTTTCAAATTTGGTTCCGTGATCACTTCAAATGCTTTGAATTAAAAATTTATTTTCATTTGTAACTTTTCAATAAAACTTTATGAAAACATTAAAAGTTTCATCTTTATGTGCCAAAAAGAAAATTCATGTAAAACATGAGTAGTCATCGATAATTACAAAATTATAACATTTTCCATCTAAGCCTGCTATTCTTGTAGGACCAAACAAATCCATGTGCAAAAGTTCCAATGGCCTAGAAGTTAAAACAATGTTCTTAGATTTGAATGAAACTCTTGTTTGTTTACCTAGTTGGTATGCATCATAAATTTTATATTTTTCAAAGTTTAATTTTGGTAAATTGGTAACTAATTCCTTTCTGATAAGCTTTGAAAGTGAATATATACTAATGTGTGCAAGCCTACGATACCAAAGCCAACTAGTCTCATTAATTTTAGCATTCATAGCTACTAAATATTGCATATTTATTATAGATAGATCATTCAAATCTACCATATAAACATTATCATGCCTATGACCAACAAACTTAATGCTATCATCATTGGAACTAGTTACAATGTATAATAAAGATTCAAAAACAACTTTGTAACCCTTGTCACAAAGTTGACTAATACTTAAGAGATTGTATTTTAAACCATTTACTAATAAAATATTTTCAATATACTTGGAGGGAGTGATACCAACATAACCTATACCAATGATCTTTTCTTTGCCATTGTCTCCAAATATGAACATCCCTCCATTTTTAGCATCAAGCATGATGAATTAGGACTCATCGTTGGTCTTGTGTCTCGAGCATCCACTGTCAATATAGCATCTTCAATTTTCTTCTTTGGATGCAAGATACACCTACATGCAAAATCAAGTTCTTACTCTAGGTACCCAAGTTTTCTTGGGTCCTTTAAGGTTAGTTACAATGGTTCATTTTGGAACCCATATTTTCTTTATATTTGAATTGTTAAAGAAGCAAGTATAAGATTTGTATCCTAGTTTACCATATTTAAAGCAAGTAACATTTAAAAATTTATTACTTTATGAATTTACAAAAATATTTTTTAGAAATTTTTATTTTCTTAGGGGGTTATAGCTTAGACCAGCCTTATCATAAATGGCCTTTTGGTTTTCAATAATCATATGAAGTTTATTTGAACTCAAAGTAAAATTTTCAACTATCGATTTTAAATTATCAATTTTATTTTTCAAATTTAGATTCTCTTGAGTTAAGACTAGTTTTTCACTTAGGATAGTTTCATTTTCTTTTAGCAAGACTTGATATTTTTAATTTTAATTCTTCATTTTTAGTTTCTAACTTTTTAAAATCATCTACTAAATCATAGAAGGCTTCTTGAAGTTCTTCGAATATAAATTTATTTAAGATTTTAGCACTTACCTCATTCTCATGTGCCATAAGGCACAGGTTGGCTTGTTCATGAATTCTTCCTCTTCGAAGCTTAAGTCGTCACTATCACTCCATGTTGCCATCATAGCCTTCTTCTTGTATTTCTTAGGAATCTTTTTAAGTTGAGGACATTCAGACCTAAAGTGCCTCGACTTCTTACATTCATAGCAAATAAGAGGCTGCTCCCTATCCTTTTCCTTTCTATGCTCTCCTTTGGTAGGTAGCCTCTTCCTCATTCCTTATTTTTCTTCAAAAATCTTTTGAACTTTCTTATGATGAGGAGGATTTCTTCATCTTGTTCTTCATCTTTCATTTCAACAGATTTCTCATCTTATTGAGTGGTGGATTTAAGGACTATTATCTTCTTTTTCTTGATATCTTCTTCTTGATGTTGTTTCATGCTTAGCTCATGCATCATTAGTGATCCTAGAAGCTCCTTCAAGGGTAAAACATTTAGATCTTTGACCTCTTAGATTGCAGTCACTTTGGCCTTCCATGTCCTTAGCAAAGATCTAAGAATCTTCCTCATAAGATCACTGTTAGAATAAGACTTGCCAGAACTTTTAAGACCATTTATAATATCCATAAATCTAGTGAACATTACAATTATTGACTCATCATGCTCCATTTTGAAAAGTTCATATTTGTGCACAAGCATGTTAACTTTTGACTCCTTAACTTGATTAGTGCCTTCATGAGTTACTTCTAACCTATCCCATATTTTCTTAGCCAATATGCATGTTGAAATACGATTAAATTCATTAGCATCTAGAGCATAATATAAAATATTTATGGCTCTTGCATTGAGTTGAGCCATTTTCTTATCAATCCTCACCATCAATTATCTTAGTGGATGTGTGTGGTCCATTAACTATTATACTCCACATATCGTAGTTAAGTGCTTGTATGAAAATTCTCATCCGAGCTTTCTAATAGATATAGTTTATCCTATTGAAAAGTGAAGGTCGGTTTGTGGACTGCCCCTCGGCTAGAGAAATATTAACTTAGGTTGCCATAGATCTTTTGCTCTTTGATGGCTAAATCAAAGTAGGGCTAGATCACTGGGCTCTGATACTACTTGTTGCCCAGCTATGCAACCCGAAAGGGGGGGGGGGTGAATTGGGTTTTTAAAATTTTAAAGCTAATTTAAAGATATCAAGATTGAATGATGATATACAAGATGTGTGTGTAAAGTGATTTAGGTTAGAGAAAAAATATAAAAGATTAAAGAGCAAGAATTTAACAAACTAAAGAAAGAAAGATAGCAAGCACACCACAAACAAGCAAGATTTATAGTAGTTTGGTGCTTTCTTTGCACCTACATCTACTCTCCAAGCTCCAACATGAGAATTAAAATCTACTAATCGTATTCAAACTGAATACACTATTGAAAACCTCCAATCCTAGCTATCCTTGTAGGTGGTATGGTTCTCCTAAGCCTTGGGAGGCCATGGGCGGAGGCAGGGTGAGGGCTCTGGGGAGGCTAGGATAGGTATGGTCCTAGGGCTAGGACAGAAGTTGACCTAGGGTGGAGGTGGCATGTAGCTCTCCATGAGCTTGAGGTTCAGGTATTATGGGCCTCAAGGAGCTTGGTTGGTGCTTCGAAGATCTGAAATTCAAGGTGGAGTAAGTAACCAAAGTCAAAGAACCAAGACTATAGAAAGGACATTTTCTACAGGCTAGCTAGCTCAGTCCAAAATTGGATCGACTAAGTCTCGGAGCATAGGCAAAATAGAAAGATCGAGTTTTAGGACTTTAGGCATGGCATAGAAATGGGCCGGCTCAGTTTCAAACTGAGCTGACCCAGTGAAACTTAGTAGGCTCAGTGCTGAGACTGAGCCGGCTCAGTACGTGGGTAGAGTTACATGAGGGTCTATTTTGGGCTAGGATCTGGGTTGATCCTAGGGGTCTTAAGGCCTGATTTAAGAGGTCTTAAGGGGGCTAATTCATGTATGGGTTGGGATTAGATCCAGGAGATGAGAGCACGTGAGACTTGGGCTTGGTGAATGCTTTCATGTATTGGATTAGCCTAAGGGAGTTTTTAAGCTATGGTTTATTAGGGTTCATGTGGAAACTCTAGGGTATATAAATCAGGACATTGTAATTGAAAGAAATATGCCCTCAAGCCAATCAATTTTTGGGCTATTTTTTGTCTTCCAAACTCATGTAATGATATTTTTAATAAATAAATAAAGACATTTATTTCATCATATGCAATGTCTTATTATTTATTTAAGATTATGATGAATCTCATAAATTAGGACTATAATTTTAGGATTATGATGAGATCATACTAGTGAGACTTAAAATCTTAAAATTCTAATTTAAATATTTCTAATCGATGGGACATTGAGTTAGGGATCAATGTTTTTTGGTAAGACTAACACATTCTTTGTATGCTCGATTGAGAGGATGATTGATCTCACAATAACTTATGTATGACACTAATACAAGAATGTGGGTGCTCATTAGAGAATGAGTTCACTGAATTGATCCAAATCGAGAATATCTAATGGAGTCTTATCTACATGTCAATAGATGGTTCTCATAGTGGAATTTGTGCATGTAATCCTTTGACCTGAAACTACCATAGAATCTTATATATATAAATCCATATTTTGGTTCATACTCATTCATGACTCAGTTATGTATGGGATGATTTGGATATGGTAGATTATATATATGAAGGTTGTGAGTAGGTTAACATGGAATCAATCACTTCTGGTAAGAAGAAATAGCATCCTACCTGCTTCAAACAAATGATGATTCAAGGAAGACTTTGATCAAAGCATGATGAAAATTAGAAATGGTTTCTAATGTTTCATTAAATAAATCATCATCATAAGATTGAAAGAGAAATGAATATGATATTGGGATTGACATATTTCCATACCCAGAGTCATATTCAGGATGCAGGGAGATCGAAGGATCTAGTTGCATGGTAATTTTCACTGAATGATATTTTTGGTATTTCTATCAAAATTTCATATCTTCTAGGAAGTCATGATACATTGCTAGACGTCAATCATGTCTTGTGGGTTTGATCAAATTAAAATTTTAATTTGATCATTAAATTAGAAAGTGTTCTAAATTAAGTCAAATTGGGTTGGCTAGTTTTGACCTAAATTGGTTTGGTTGAGTTCTAACCAGATTAGGTCAAATCACACCCAGACTCACTGCTGGTTAGATGTGGAACCCAATGGGTCACACACAAAGAGAATTGATTAAGGATCTAATTGGATTAGACCATGTTTGCAAGATGAACATGCTAGCACATGTAGCAAACCCTAGCACCTAGATTCGAATTGGATTTGAATCGGCTTTCGATTTAGGGCTAATTAAGGTCCGATTTGAGCCAAATAAGATTTGGTCTTAAATTAGATTAATCTAGACTGATTGGGCTTCAGTTGGGGCACCACATACCTGAATCTCATAGGGCAGAGATTCTCTCTCTTGTGAGTGGGAAGTCTTTCATGTGCAAAGAATTTTTGGCGCATGGAATTAGTTGGCGCCTACCTTCTTTGACTTTTCCCATTTGTTATGTTATGTAAATTTTTTAAATAAGCATGGACATCAGATGTGGGGTGCAGAAGAGTCCTTCTGCAAATGAAATACTCCATTATTGTTTTGAGAAGGGACTCTTTGTCGCCTAGGAATACTTGCTGCCCAAGACTCCTTGCCGCCCTCTCATCCTTGACGCCTCTTGGACCAAGTCAAAGTCCCTTGGGACTTTGACTATTCAAAGTTCATCTCCACGCCTTCTTGCTGAATGGGCATCCCTTTTTTTAAAGCCATTGGATGGCCTTTTTATCTGATCTAATGGATGAAAATGATGGTGCGAAGAATGAAATCCCGCGACTCTTCATAAATAACTTGCGTAGAATTAGTCCGAGAGTCCTTCTACTTTAAGGCACCTCTTTTGAGACTAAGTCTACATGATGTTATTATCTGATGAGGCATGAGATTGGCTGAAGGAACATGAGATAATATTTTGAAAAGGTGCGAGAAAATGTGTTGGCACCCTTACATACATTATAAATAAGGGTGCGCACCAAGAGTCCGGGAGTAGTGAAAATTATCTTTCTTTCTTACAAGTGTTATCTATTGTCCAATTTTTTTTTCTTCCCTTCTTTTATTCAGACCTTGTCCTTATAAGGATAAGAAGTCATTTTAAGACAAAGAGATTAGGTAGAAAAATTAAGAAGATAAGAAAAAAAAAAGAGAGGTAAGGAGAGGCAAGGAAGATGACATAAAGGCTAAGGAAGGTCTTACCCATTTAATTAAAGTTCTTATTATTAGAATTTTAATTATATAAATCAAAGGTGCTGGTGTCTTGATCAAGTCTTTGTGTGGATCAACGTTGGAGGGTGAACACGTGGGCACCTGGTGGAACCCTGACGGACTGCTGTCCGGCAATCAGGGATCAATTTAGGGTTTAGCGATAAGAGGTATGTTCTAATACTTTCTTTTATATTACAAATGCATGTTATATGATTTAATTGCTAATAAGGTGGTCCTAGGGTTTGGGTTTGGTTTATATGATTTCATATTTTTGCTTTGAAATCCATGCTTCCACCCTGTACACCATTCCTATCAGTGGTATCAGAGCAAGCCTTATTAGGTTAAATCATATAATGCTTTGCTTATAATATAATGGCATAAATGAAAAATATGATATAATTTTTTTTTATTTGCATGTTATTTATATGATGAGATCATATTCTTTTATTTATCATAATGAGATTATGATGTATATATTATTCTATGTAAAGGTTGCCCTGATATAGTGGAAAGTATTCACTATATAATGATGGTTGTCCTAGAATAATTATACATATTAATATATATATATATATATATATATATATATTATCATAATTGAATGCTATTAGGCATTTAGTTTGATTTAAATCAGAATGTGCATCGAGACCATTTAAATCCCTCTTTAAAAATTATATTAAGTTGTAGTGTAATTAATCTATAGCTGAATCAGTCGGGATGTCTAATTGATCAATCGGTGTCTAGGAAAAATGGTTCATGATTGGTAAAGAGAACATGATTTTTTAATTGATTCCGTTGTCTGATCCTGAATCCAATTTATTGGTGTCTAAGGAAAGCAACGGGGGGACTCCCACTTCTCTCCCACTTACCTGGTCGAATTCGATTAATTTAATTCTAGATTGAAATGCTTAGTATTATATTCACTACATTAAGGCCTTCCTTCATACTAGGTTCTTATTATGTCCAGAACCATATTAGTTTTGTTGTGTAACCACAAGATCTATCATGGGGAATGATGTAATATTAATCTAGTGCATTGAGATGCTTATAGCATTTTGAATATACTACTTTGTTGTGTAACCACAAAAGTAGTTATATTTCATTTTGACTGTATAGAAATGAAGGGTTCTACTTAAACTAAAATATTAAAGTTTGTTGTGCTAACACAAGGCTATTAATGTTTTAGAGGCAAAAGTTTTTTGAGAGTTGCATAAAATGCAATTGGAAAGAGTTTCCTACCTTTGAACTTATAACAGGTTTGTTGTGCAACCACAAGACCTTTTATAAGAAATTAGGATCTTATTCTCACTAAGAAAATCAATTAGAGGGTTATGATTTTTTGATTAAATAGTGGGAGACATAATTAAATTAAAGTCCTAATTTAATTATGTTTGTCATCATGAGTTGTTTGCTTATGTATTGTTCTTTATTATGTAGATTAAATGGCTTCTTCACTTTCATTGCGTTCAATTTTGGATTCAAATAAATTGACTGATCAAAATTATGTTGACTGGTTGAGAAACCTAAAAATAGTACTCAGTCAAGAAAAACTCTCCTATATTCTTGATGCCCCTGATCCTAAGCCATTAGAAAATGATGCCACAGATGAAGATAAGTCCACATACAAGATGTGGCAAAATGATTCCCTTACTGTCAAATGCATCATACTTGCCTCTATGAATAATGAATTACAGAGGCAGCATGATAGCATGGACACTCAGTCCATATTGCTCAATCTAAAAGAGCTTTATGGAGAGCATAGTAGGACTGCTAGATATGAGATATCTAAGCAATTATTTCATGCAAGAATGATAGAAGGAACATCCATACAAAATCATGTTTTGATGGTAATTGACCTAATCACTCGATTAAGTCAATTAGGTTTTGTTATGGATGGAGAGTTAAGTCAGGATTTGATCCTGCAATCACTCCCAGAATCATTTTCTCAGTTTGTCATGAACTATCACATGAACAAACTGAATTCTTTCCTTGCCTGAGCTGTTAAATATGCTCAAGACAGTAGAAAGCCATATCAAGAAGGATAAGGCTCCTCTTCTTCTTGTGGATGGGATCTCCAAGAAGAAGGCAGGCAAAAAGGGTTCAAAGAGAAGGTTGAATCCTAAAGGTGGTATAAATAAGAAGAAAAAGGGGAAGAAGGTCTCCGGACAGATGACCTATTTTCACTATGGCAAAATAGGTCATTGGAAGAGGAATTGCAAGGCTTACCTTGCAACCGTGAAGTCTGGTGCAAATAATGCACCAAAAGGTATGTATGAGATACATACTATATTATCATTAAATTCTTTCATTTCAAATTCTTGGGTATTAGATACCGACTGTGGTTTTCATATCTGCAAATCTTTGCAGGGGCTGCAGAAAATTAAGAGTTTGAAGAAAGATGACTTCAAGCTCTATGGCGCTGGAGGAGAGTCTATCCAAGCAGAAGCTGTAGGGACAAATATATTGAAGTTACCTTATGGAAAGATCTTAGAGCTTACAAATTATTATTATATGCCTAAGATCATTAGAAATATTATATCTATACCCTTGTTATTAAAACAAGATTATAGTCTTAATGTAACGAGCGAAGGTTGCTCGATCAAATATTCTAATGAAAATATTTGTTTTGGCATATTTAGCAATGGTTTGTTGACTCTATGTTTGGATGACAATATATTTCATATTGATGAAAATAGAAAATGTAAGAGAGATGACATAAATAATACTTTACTTTGGCATTGTCGATTAGGTCATATTAGTGAGGCTAGGATTAACAAGTTATACAAAGAAAAGTTCTTTGATCCTTTTGATTATGAATCATTAGGAACTTGTGAATCATGCCTCATGGGTAAAATGACCAAGATTCCATTTAGTGGACATGGAGAAAGGACAAATGAGTTATTAGGACTTGTACATACAGATGTATGTGGTCCTATGACAACTCAAGCCAGAGGAGGATACTCTTATTTTATAACATTCACTGATGATTTATCTAGGTTTGGATATGTGTATCTTATGAAACACAAATCAGAAGCCTTTGATAAATTTAAAGAGTATCAAAGTATGGTCGAAAAACAAACTGGACAATGTATAAAAATCCTTCGATCTGATCGAGGAGGAGAATACTTATCTAGTGAGTTTCTAGACTATCTTAAAGTTAAAGGAATTCTCTCTGAATGGACACCTCCTTATACACCATAATTAAATGGTGTAGTCGAAAGAAAAAATCATACCTTATTAGATATGGTACGGTCCATGATGTGCTTCACTGAATTTACCTATTTCCTTCTGGGGTCATGCTCTGGAGACTGCAATTTACATCTTGAATAGAGTACCTTCTAAATCTATATCTAGTACTCCATATGACATATGGAGAAGTAAGAAACCTAATCTTAAGTATCTTAAGATATGGGGTTGTCCAGCTTATGTCAAAAGAAATTTTGGACATAAACTTGATGCTAGATCAGACAGATGTCTATTTATAGGATATCCTAGAAATAGTATAGGATATTTATTCTACCATCCTACTGAACAAAAGGTATTTGTAAGTAGGCATGCCATTTTCATGGAAAAAAAATTTATCCTAGAAAAGGGCAGTGGCAGAAATATTGAACTTAGTGAAGTTCAAGAAAAATAAATAGAAATTTCTCAACCATATAATCACATAAAAGAACCAGAACACATAACTCCTATCCGTAGGTCTAAAAGAGTACGAAATACACCTATGAGGTATGGTTTCATTATTGAGAACAATGAAGCCCAAGTCATTGAAAATGACGAACCTCTGACCTATACGGAAGCAGTCAAAAGTAAGGACTCTTACAAATGGCTGGCTGCCATGCAATCCGAAATGGAATCCATGCACACCAACAAAGTATGGACTTTGGTGGATGCACCAGAGGATATAAATCCTATTGGATGCAAATGGATTTTTAAGAAAAAGATTGGAGCTGATGGTCAAATTGAAACCTATAAGGCCAGATTGGTGGCTAAGGATTTTAGGCAAAAATAGGGGATTGATTATGATGAAACATTTTCACCTGTTGCCATGCTCAAATCTATTCGAATTATGCTTGCTATAGCAGCATACCACGACTATGAAATATGGCAAATGGATGTAAAGACTGCCTTCCTTAATGGTTTCCTTGAGGAGGAGGTCTATATGTCACAGCCAGAAGGATTTGAGTCAAATGAGAGACCAAATCAGGTATGCAAACTTAAGAGATCCATTTATGGATTAAAGCAAGCATCAAGGAGTTGGAACATCCATTTTGATGAAACAGTAAAAGAGTTTGGTTTTATCAAGAATGTGGATGAACCATGTGTGTACAAGAAAACTAGTGGAAGAACCATAGTCTTCTTGGTTCTGTATGTAGATGACATACTCCTCATTGGGAATGATATCCCAATGTTACAATCAGTCAAATTATGGCTATCAAATAAGTTTTCCATGAAAGATTTGGGAGAAGCATCCTATATACTAGGAATAAAGATCTATAGAGATAGATCTAAGAGGATGCTAGGCTTGTCCCAATCAAGGTACATTGACTTAATACTGAAAAGATTCAGTATGGATGGGAGTAAAAGAGGTTATTTACCCATGAGTCAAGGCATACATCTCTCTAAAAAGATGTCTCCAAAGACACCTGAAGAGAGAAATAGAATGTGTTCTATTCCTTATGCTTCGGCTGTTGGATCAATAATGTATGCCATGTTATGTACAAGGCCTGATGTTGCTTATGCTTTAGGCATTGCAAGTAGATTTCAAGCTGATCTAGGAGAGGATCATTGGAAAGCTGTGAAAAATATTCTTAAGTACTTAAGAAGGACTAAAGATATTTTTCTAGTATATGGTGGTTCTGATCTTAAACTAGAAGCATATTCTGACTCTAGTTTTCAATCAGACCCAGATGATAGCAAATCCATTTCAGGATATGTCTTTACTCTGAACGATGGAGCAGTGAGTTGGAAGAGTACTAAGCAGCCAACTGTAGCTGACTCAACCACTGAAGCAGAATACATAGCTGTAAGTGAAGCCGCCAAGGAAGCTGTCTGGATGAAGAAGTTCATCACTGAATTGGGTGTTATTCCTGAAATTAAGAATCCAGTACCACTTTACTATGATAATACTGGAGCTGTTGCTCAAGCAAAGGAACCAAGGTCTCATCATAAATCCAAACACATTCTGAGATGCTTCCATCTCGTTCGTGAAATTATTGAAAGACAAGATGTAGTCATAGAATGAGTTGACACAAAGAACAACATAGCAGACCCATTCACTAAGGCTTTACCACTGCAACTGTTTGATCGCCACCTTGATTGTATGGGATTAAAATATAAGGGTGATTGGCTTTAGTGCAAGTGGGAGATTGAAAGGAATATGCCCTCAAGCCAATCAATTTTTTGGGCTGTTCTTTGTCTTCCAAACTCATGTAATGACATTTTTAATAAATAAATAAAGACATTTATTTCATCATATGCAGTGTCTTATTATTTATTTAAGATTATGATGAACCCCATAAATTAGGGCTATGATTTTAGGATTATGATGAGATCATACTAGTGAGACCTAAAATCTTAAAACCCTAATTTAAATATTCCTAGTCGATGGGACATTGAGTTAGGGATCAATGTTTTTTGGTAAGACTAGCACATTCTTTGTATGCTCGATTGAGAGGGTGATTGATCTCACAATAACTTGTGTATGACACTAATACAAGAATGTGGGTGCTCATTAGAGAATGAGTTCACTGAATTGATCCAAATCGAGAATATCTAATGGAGTCTTATCTACATATCAATAGATGGTTCTCATGGTGGAATTTGTGCATGCAATCCTTTGACCTGAAACTATCATAGAATCTTATATATATAAATCCATATTCTGGTTCATACTTATTCATGACTTAGTTATGTATGGGATGATTTGGATATGGTAGATTATATATATAAAGGTTGTGAGTAGGTTAACATGGAATCGATCACTCCTGGTAAGAGGAAATAGAATCCTACCTGCTTCAAACAAATGATGATTCAGGAAGACTTTGATCAAAGCATGACAAAAATTAGAAATGGTTTATAATGTTTTATTAAATGAATCATCATCATAAGATTGAAAGAGAAATGAATATTATTGGGGATAAATCACGCTCCTGTCGAAGTCCAGTCTGATGCTCAGCCTAATGCAACAGATAGTCATAGAAGAGCTTCAGCGGACGAGCCTTAGTCGAACTCCTTCAGCCGACCGAACTTCTCAGTGGTCGAGCCCCTCCCAAACTCTCCAACGGTCGAATCTTAGCTGAATCCCCTTAACCGATCGAACTTCGCAATGGCCGAGCTCCAGTTGAACTTCTCAGCGGTCGAGCTCTAGTTGGACGCCTATGGGAGCCAAACTCCTTTCGAATTTTTTCTTCAATCGAACTCCTACTAGACTTCTCTCTCAGTCGGATTCCTCCAATGGATTACTCTCAGATAATCCTAACCAGACGTATTCCTTTCAGGAGTCCGAACTCCTCTGAAATTGATATATGCTGATGTCCACCAACCAATGCCTACTTTCTTAGTGCTATGGCTATTAAATCTCGATGAACGATCGCCATCAGTCTACCACAGACGATGCTATGGTCTGCCATAGGCGACGCTACTGGACGGTATGGTGCTACTGGATGGTATGGTTGTCACCATCAGCTTGACGACACCTTCCCTTGCATACCAAACTCACCAGGCCTCGAGCAGCCCACTGTTAGATAGCTGCAGCTATCACCATCAATCAAGCTCCACCTATAAAAAGGGACCCTCTAGATACATTTTCTCTAAGCTCTCCTCTCTCCTTTAAAGCTCTAAGCTCACTTCTCTTTTCTGAGCACTCCATTTCTATTAGCTAGAGGAGCTGACTTGATTGTCCGAGGGTTCCACTAGAGCCACCACCATCGACTCCGGATAGGACTTTATTTTGTAGATCACCGATGGCAACCTCATCCTTCTCCACTCTAGCTCAATCCGACATCGATTAGATTCTGTTTCAATAAATATGATATTGGGATTGACATATTTTCATATCCAGAGTCATATTTAAGATGTAGGAAGACCGAAGGATCTAGTTGCATGGTAATTTTCACTGAAGGATATTTTTGGTATTTCTATCTAAATATTACATCTTTTGAAAATTCACGATACGTTACTAGATGTCAATCATGTCTTGTGGGTTTGATCAAATTAAAATTTTAATTTGATTATTAAATTAGAAAGTGTTCTAAATTAAGTCAAATTGGGTTGGCTAGTTTTGACCTAAATCAGTTTGATTGAGTTCTAACCAGATTAGGTCAAATCACACTCAAACTCACTGCTGGTTTGATGTGAAACCCAATGGATCACACATGAAGAGAATTGATTAAGGATCTAATTGGATTAGAACATGTTTGCAAGATGAACATGCTAGCACATGTAGCAAATCCTAGCACCTAGATTCGAATTGGATTTGAATCGGCTTTCAATTTGGGCTAATTAAGGTCTGATTTGAGCCAAATAGGATTTGATCTTGAATTAGATTAACCTAGACTGATTGGGCTTTAGTTGGGGTGCCACATACCTAAATCCTACGCACCAGAGAGTCTCTCTCTTGTGCGTGGAAAGTCTTTCATGTGCAAAGAATTTTTGGCACATGGAATTAGTTGGTGCCTACCTTCTTTGACTTTTTTCATTTGTTATGTCGCATAAATTTTTTAAATAGGCATGGACATCAGATATGAGGCATAGAAGAGTCCTTCTACAGATGAAATACTTCGTTATTATTTTAAGAAGGGACTCTTTGTCGCCTAGGAATACTTGCCGCCCTCTCATCCTTGATGCCTCTTGGACCAAGTCTAAGTCCCTTAGGACTTTGACTATTTAAAGTTCATCTCCATGCCTTCTTGCTGAATGGGCATCCCTTTTTTTAAAGCCATTGGATGGCCTTTTTATCAAATCTAATGGATGAAAATGATAGCGCCAAGAATGAAATCCCGTGACTCTTCATAAATAACTTACATAGAATTAGTCCGAGAGTCCTTCTACTTTAAGGCACCTCTTGGACTAAGTCTACATGACATTATTAACTGATGAGGTATGAGATTGGCTGGAGGGACATGAGATAATATTTTGAAAGGGCATGAGAAAATGTGTTGGCACCCTTATGTACATTATAAATAAGGGTACGCATCAAGAGTCCGGGAGTAGTGAAAATTATCTTTCTTTCTTACAAGTATTTTCTATTGTCCAATTTTTTTTCTTTCCTTCTCTTATCTAGACCTTGTTGTTATAAGGATAAGAAGTCATTTTAAGATAAAGTGATTAGGTAGAAAAATTAAGAAGGCAAGAAAAAAGAGAGAGAGGTAAGGAGAGGCAAGGAAGGCGACATAAAGGCTAAGGAAGGTCTTGCCCATTTAATTAAAGTTCTTATTATTATAATTTTAATTATACAAATCAGAGTTGCTGGTGTCTTAATCAAGTCTCTATATAGATCAATATTGGAGGGTGAACACATGGGCACCTGGTGAAACCCCTGACGGACTGCTGCCGGCAATTAGGGATAATTTAGGGTTAAGCAATAAAAGGTATGTTCTAATACTTTCTTTTATATTACAAATGCATGTTATATATTTTAATTGCTAATAAGGTGGTTCTAGGGTTCTGGTTTGATTTATATGATTTCATCATTTTGCTTTGAAATCCATGCTTCCACCCTGTGCATCATTCCTATCAGTAACTTTTATAAAAAAAGGAAATACAATTTAACTTTTCTCTCTAACTCTCTTCTCTCTTCTCTCTAATTTTAACACCAAAAATATAGCTTCTCTCATCTTTCTTAGATCTTTTTTAGTTTGCTGAATTAACACCCATGTTCATGCGAGAGATTGGATCTACAGCTATGGCTCTGAGCAACCGTAGGAACAATAATTGGTATCAGAGCAAGGTTGAGCACAAAGGAAGAAGAAGATCAATTTTTAGCAGAGATCAGTAGCGAGATTCAAATCTAAAGGCTTTCTCCAGGCTTCGTACGAAAGGAAGAGATCACAGGGCTGCTGTCCACCATCCTTAGTCAAGGTATTTCTTAGATTTATCTGTTTGCTATTATTTGATTTGGATTGAATATGGAGAACAACTGGTTGAAGGTAGGATTAGAGAAGTTTGATGGAAAAAAAAGTTTCATGATATGGATGGTAAGGGTGGAGGATCTGCTGGTTCAGATGAGGTTGGATTCGGCCTTGGAAGATAGGTCGAAGGAGATCATAGATAAGTAGTGGGTGTCCTTGGAGAAAAGGACATGTACCATAATTAGGGTTTGTTTGGCAGATGAGATTTTGTATGATGTATTGGAGGAGAGAACACCCAAGGGATTATGGTCGAGGTTGCAGTAGATGTACATAGGAAAGAACATGTGCAACAAGTTGATGCTGAAGAAGCAATTGTATAGCCTTCGGATGCAAGAGGGCGAGGATGTTGCAGGGCATATTCAGTGGTTCGATCGGATGAGCATGGACTTATTCAATATAGGGGTGGATTTAGAAGAGGAGGACAAGAGTCTATTGTTGCTGTGTTCGCTATCTAGGAGCTTCAATTCGTTGGTGACAACTTTGCTGTATGGTAAGGAAACACCGATGTACGAGGAGATTGTATCAGTGCTTAGGTCCAACGAGCAGCTGGAATGGATGATGAAGAGAGAGATCTTTCAGGAGAGTCTTGTGGTTTCAGAGAAGCACAGAAAAGGAAAGAAGGGTAAATAGAGGGATAGTAAGGGTTCCAAGAGATGCTTCAAGTGTGGAGAAGCATGGCACTTTAAGTGGGAGTATCCACTTTGGAAGAAGTGCAAGGAAGGAGAAAGCTTGAATTCCATCAGTACAGTCACTGAAAGTATAGATTTGGATGAAATCTTGGTGGTCTCAGAGGAGCCCACAAGGTGTGGTGTATCTGAGATGGTTTTGAATAGGTCTGCGGAGTGCAGAGGGTTTGATGGGGCAGCGATGGTGTTCGAGGTACAGCGGCAGGCCCAGTAGTGTAGCATTGGGTGGTTGGCATCAAGGGACTCGAAGATATAGTCGGCTTCTGCAGCATCAGGGGGACTTCATCTCCAAGTGGAGCACCGGGCAAAGGTGGCTTCATGGGTGGAGGAAGCTATGACACGGATTCAGAGCAGAGGGGTACAGAGGGAGGACCTATATCCCAGCACCAGTATCGGGGCTGTATAAATCCGAGTGGAGAGGATTGTGTAGGGAGATAGGCATGGCTCTGAGGGGATACTGTCAGGTGGAGAATCAGGATATGCGGCGAGTGCTGGTGAAGGAACATTGCATGATCTCTAAGGAAGTCTAGGATAAGTGATGCAGCTGTCAAGTAGAAGGATACCTGCAACTCCAAAGGTGGTGCAGAAAAACTAGCCAAGAACTTTAGCGGTGGAGGTGGTCATCCCGAAGGCCTTAAAGAAAGCCCAGCAGTTGAAGAAGAATGGCAGTGGCAAGGTGTGCACGAGGGTCTATCAGGACATGCAGTGATAGCAAGATCATGTAGGAGGAGGTGGAGATTGTAGGTGGTGTGGTGCTCCCAAGCCTTGGGATGCCACGGGCAGAGCCAGGGTGAGAGCTCCAGAGAGGCTAGGATAGGTGTGGTCCTAGGACTAGGACAAGAGTTGTCCTAGGGTGGAGGCGGCATGTAGCACTCCATGGGCTTGAGGTTTGAGTATTGAGGACCTTAAGGGGCTTGGTTGGTGCTTTGGAGATCTAGAATTCAAGATGGAGCAAGAAACCAAAGTCGAAGAATTAAGACTGTAGAAAGAATATTTTCTGCAGGTTAGCCGACTCAGTCCAAAACTTGATCGACTAAGTCTCAGAGCATAGGCAAAATAGAAAGATCGAGTTTCGAGACTGCAGGCATGACATAGAACTAGGTCGGCTTAGTTTCAGATTGAGCCAACCCAGTGAAACTTAGCCGGCTCAGTGCTGAGACTGAGCTAGCTCAGTACGTGGGCAAAGTTACGCCAGGGTCTATTTTGGGCTAGGGTCTGGATTGATCCTTGGGTCTTAAGGCCTGGTTTGAGTGGTCTTTAGGGGGCTAATTCATATATGGGTTGGGATTAGATCCAAGGAATAAGAGCATGTGAGACTTGGGCTCGGTGAATGCTTTCATGTATTGGGTTAGCCTAAGGGAGTTTTTAAGCTGTGTTTTATTAGGATTCATGTGGAATCTCTAAGGTATATAAACCAAGACATTGTAACTTTTACAAAAAGAAGGGAATACAGTTGAGCTTTACTCCCTAACTCTCTTCTCTCTTCTCTCTAGTTCTAACACCAAAAACCTAGCTTCTCTCATCTTTCTTAGATCTTCTTCAGTTTGCTGGATTAACACCCAGGTTCACGCAAGAGATTGGATCTACGGCCGTGGCTCCGAGTAGCCATAGGAACAACAATCCTAAGCTAGAACACTTGTTTCTCGGGTATAAGCCAATCCAATAAAATTCTATTCAAGGTTAGAATCAACCTTCCCATGTTTTGGAACCTTAGCAAAACTTGAATCAAAATAGTAAAGCAGAGTAAAGGATTTAATGATAATCAAATACAAGTTTAGCTACCTTTGTGAGCAAATAAAACCTTAAGTATGCTTTTCATAATAATGCAGGAAGCTTCTCTGATTTCCCTCAAGATTGTCGGAGATTTGAAAGAGCTCTTGAGAGGTAGGTGAATTTGAAACGAAGGCTTCTTTGCTTGAAGATGACTTTTGCTTAGGGCTGAAATTGAATCACACCAATCTCTTGTGTTTTTTCCTATTTAAAGCCTTTTAAATCTTCAATAGGTGGAGGAGAGAATCCTGGGCAAGATTTGTAGCCATTGGAGATATTAAAGAAACCATTAAAATCTGCTAAAATAAGAAAAAAATAGTCGTTGTAAAAAAATTTCCATTGTACGAGTCGACTCATGGATCGACTCATGGTACAGGGGTCGACTCATGGCACAGGCGTCGACCTCGAGGTTGACCTCTAAGATAAAATCTAGAAAAATAGCTGTTCTATATTTTTAGCATTCAGAATAGTAGAGGTTGACCCTTGGCACAGAGACAGCGTGCCAAACAGTCCTTTTCAGCAGGGGACGACCTTGGGGTCAACCCTTTCGCTTCAAACTTGATTTTCTCCCAAAATAAGCATCCAAAAATCATGGGACTGCCTCCAAAGGATTAAAAATCTTCTATACTTGCTCTTGAGGCTGTCAGATCAAAATTTGATAAAATTACGATTTTGCTTCTGAAATACAAAAAGTCTTTTTTCAAGCCAAATTCATTAGTAATCCTCTCAAATGCTTTGTAATCATCAAAATCAACTTTTGGAGCAACAGTCATCTATAATAACTAAACCATACTTCTTACCTCCTAGACTAGTAGTTCTTGTGGGTCTGAATAAATCCATGTGTAGTAATTCTAAAAGTCTAGAGATTGAAATTATGCCTTTTGGTTTGAAAGAGTTTCATATTTACTTTCCAAATTGATATGCATCACAAATTTGATTCTTTTTAAAATTCAATTTTGGTAATCCTCTTACAAGATCCTTCTTAATAATTTTGAAAGTAATCCATACTAGCATGACCTAATCTATGATGCCACAACCAACTAGTCTCATTGACTTTGGCATCCATTACTACAGGACATTAACCATTCTTTATATGTAGATCATCTAGATCCATCATGTAGACATTATTATGTTTGTGTCATATAAATATGATGCCATTGCCATTGGGACTAGAAACTATGCTAATAAAGATTCAAATATAACTTTAAATCCGTTATCATAAAATTGACTACTACTAAGTAAATTATATTTTAATTCATCAACTAGCAATATATTTTGAATAGAAATAGAAGTAGTGATATGAATGTTACCGACGTCAATAATGCATCCTTTTTCATTATCACCAAATATGACCACTCCTCCTTCTTTAGACTTACTTTAGACTTAAAAGTGATAAATTAAGATTTATCACCTATCATGTGCCTAGAACAGCTGCTATCGAGATATTAAAGTTGTTTCTTGTCATGGACTGCAAGATACTCCTACACAAGAAAATCAAGTTGAGTTTTTAGATAACCAAGTCATCTTGGATCCTTTGGGTTAGTTCTCATGGTTCATTTTGGAACCCAAAATATTTTAATCATTTTTTATTTAATATTTTGAAATCACATGTTTAGGATTTATGATCAATTTTACCACAATAATAGCATGAGATGTTTGAGGTAGAATTTGATGAAGCTTTAACAAATAAATTTTTGAGTAATTTTTATTTCTTATGTGGTTTGAATCCTAATTTGATCTTATTAAAAATAGCTCTTTATTCATTTAATAGCATATTCAATTTTTCAGAACTATAAGTAAATTTTTCTATAAATGGTTTATCTTTTGCTAATTCATCATTTAATTTCTAGTTTTCTTGAGTTAACAAATTTAGTTTCTCAGAAATCATTTTCTTTTCATAAAAGAGTTCAGAATTTTGCTTTTTCAAGTCTCTATTTTTTAAGATAAATTTTCTAAATTCAATCATAATTCAGTGAAAGCATCTTGTAATTCATCAAATGTAAAATCTAAAGGATTTTCAACATTTACCTCCTCATGATGTGCCATTAAGCAATGGTTGGCCACTTCTTGTAATTCTTTCTTAGAGCTAGAGTCCTCAGTATCACTCCAAGTGGCCATTACTACCTTCTTGAACTTTTTGGATGGTTTCTTGAGAAGAGGGCAGTCCATTCTAAAATGGTCTGGTTTCTTGCACTTGAAGCAAATGGGTGGCTCCTTCTCTTTCTCTTTCTCCTTTTCCTTGCTTGGCTCATCCTTTAAGGTCTTCTCTTTCAATCCTTGCTTCTTCTTTCTCATAAACCTCTTGAACTTTCTTGCAATTAAGGCCAAGTCTTCTTCTTCCTCCTTTTCATCGGATTCTTCACTTTCATCATCCTTGGAGATAGTTGTCTTGAGAGCTACGGTCTTCTTCTTCTTGGTTTCTTCCTTCATATTTTGTCTCATGTTTAATTCATGAGTCATTAGGGATCCAAGAAGCTCTTCCAATGATAGCTGGTTAAGATCCTTGGCTTCTTGAATGACGGTGACTTTTACTTTCCAAGTCTTTGGAAGAGACCTAAGAGTTTTGCGAACAAGCTCACTATTAGTATAAGTTTTACCTAAGCTTTTCAAGCCATTGATAATATCAGTAAATCTAGTAAACATTTCAAAAATAGATTCATTTGATTTTATTTTGAATAATTCATATTTGTGCATAAGCATATTTATTTTAGACTCCTTCACTTGGTTGGTATCCTCATGGGTGACTTCTAATCTATCCCAAATCTTCTTAGCCAAAGCATAAGTAAAAATTCTATTAAATTCATTGGGATCTAGTGCACAGTATAAGACATTCATGGCCTTAGCATTTAATTCTATAATTTTCATGTCATGCTCATCACAATCCTCTTCCAATTTGGGAATGTCATTACCTTCTACTTTGATTGTAGGAGTGTGTGGGCCTTTGATTATAACTCTCCAAAGTTGATAATCAAGTGCTTGAATATAAATGTGCATGCATGCTTTCTAATAAGTATAATTTGTTCCATTGAACAAGGATGGATGGTTGGTCAATTGTCCTTCGACAAGAGATGCACTCATTTAGATTGCTTTTTGATCTTAACTCTTGATTATTCAATCAAATGAAGTGAGTATCAAGCTCTGATAGCACTTGTTGCCCAGCAAAAGAACCCAAGAGTGGGGTGAATTATGATTTTCAAAATTTTAACAAGTTATGTGCTATTTTGAAGACTAGTGATATGTTGAGGTGTGCTAAAATGTAATGTATTTAAGTATGCAAAAATATAAATACAATGAAAAAAGGGACCAAGACAATCACAAACAAAAAGAGATTTATAGTGGTTCGATGTTCCTTGCACCTATGTCCACTCTCCAAGATTCACTTGAAAATTTCACTATAATCTCTCCAAGATTACAGTCAGATACTTTTTCAAGGTTCACTATCCAAAATCTAGTTGATTTTACTCTGGCTTACCAACCACAACCAAACTCTAAACCAACCCTTGGCTTACAATTCAATTTTTAGGCTTGGATAAGCCTTCCCCTTAGCTTCAAAATCCTATTGAAGCTAAGTTATAATGAGAGTAAGGATTACACAACAAAAATAAAAACAAAGCTTCTTTAATGAGCAAGTAAGTCAATGAAGCTTGTGGATTCTTCTTTAAAGGAAGCTTTTGAACTGATTGAGCTTATCTTCTTGCTGAAAAAATTTCTTGATTTGATGTTTCTTAGAGTTGGGAGTTGAATGCTCTCGATTCAAGACTTTTTGGACTCTTTTACTTCACTCTTGATTTCTCTTAATGATTGAATGGTCATGTCACTTCCTCTAGGTATTTTGTAGCTTTTTTTCATGTTTGGTAGGCTGAAGAAGGATTTTTTACCATTAGAAGAGTGAAAATAGCCATTTGAAATAATTCTGCACAGTTTTGAACATTCTGCAGAAACTAGCCATTGGAGCTTGAGTCGAAGCTCGAGTGGACTCGTTACTCTGCTCGAGTCCATTCTACACTTTATCCCAAAATTTAATTTCTCTATATTTTTTTGAGATCTTGACTCGAGGACCTCAAGTTGAGGCTCGAGCCAAAGCTTGAGTCAACTCATTACTCTACTCGAAGCACCACATTGTGTCCCAAAAACTCCATTCTCTGTATTTTCCTGCAACCTCTACTTAAGAAACTCGAGTCAACTTGGTCCTCTACTCAAGACCATGCCAACTGAAACCCTGATGTGCCAGTCTTCTTTTTCGTGCCATTTTAGCTCGAGCTGAACAAAGGGTCGACTCGAGGCCTGTTTATGCTAAAATATTTTGCTTTGACTAATTAATTTTTTCTTCAATTTTGGTTTTAAGATATCTCTTTTAGGCCTTATTTTAAGTATTATTTATGCCTCAAAAGCCTTCAATGTTTCCTCAATGATCCTTAAATGCACTTTATAGAGATTTTTTATTAGATACTCTATAATTCATCCTAAAACATGATCTCAACCAATTCATTAGTCCAAACAAAATACTCAAATATTTTGTTCATCATCAAAATCAATCTTGAGGTTAACACTAGATTTCTAATTCAGTGATGAAAGGCTACTGCATGCAGTTAAGTACTTATGAATTTGGTGTATGAGTCAAGATGGAATTGACCTCTTGAAGTGTTGGAGCAAGTGTATCATCATATTTCAACTTAGCAAACCCTCGGTCGAGATGGTCCATTTGATGGACACTAAATTTTGAATTACAATATGGATGTATTTTAGGATTGATAGTAAATCCTAGATCATCCTTTGAGCATTGAGATCAAGGGATGAATTATACAGTAACCATATGCCATAGGTTTGTCGATGTTACATTGCAACTATTCGACCTATCCGAATGTTGGGTATCATTGCTAGATGGTCATCTCGATTGGTATAGAAAATTAATTTCTATGCTATCGGCTTAGGATTTGAACCTATGGGATCATACACAATAGAAGTTCCTACCTGATCTGATGGCTGATCAAGAGTTCCAATGATCTAGGACTCTATGGTCAAGAGTCCCATTGGACTGAGACTCTATGACTAGGAGTCTCACTGGTCTAGAACCCTGAGTTTTTTTTGTCTGGGACTCTCTGATCAATAGTTTCACTGGTTTGAGACTCTATGGTCATGAGTTTCATTCATTTGGGATATTGGATTTAAGAGTCCCATTGATTTGGAACTCTTCAAGAGTTTCATATAGATGGGACTCTATTGCCTAGATACCCATCTGATTGGAAGTCTATATTTATTTAAGAATTAATTAGTAATTAGATTGCTAATTAGCTTAATTTAATTGAGTAATGAGGATTCGATCAAATCTGATTGAATATGATTCAATTGGGTTTGATCTGATTAGGTCATGAGATGATCTAATCGCTATGGAAGATTTGATCCTGATTTGATCAGGAGCTGGACCTAATTATTTTTTAATTTAATTAAAAATTTATTAAATTAGATTAAGTCTAATTTTTAATCTAGTCTGATTGAGTCTAAAAAATTAGTTTGGTTAAAATCAATTTGAACCAATTCAAAGATAGTTTGAATTTTAAACTCCCTGTACCACCTTTGACTTTTCCACACCCTCTCTCATGCACTCTTTAGTTTTGCATGAGATTTCTCATGCCAGAATTGTTTTGTGCACCACCACTCTTTTCTTTCTTTATCCTGGTCCAAGTGTTGGACTGGTTCAAATACAATTGAATTTCAAATTCAATTGATGGTTGTTTAGTTCAAACCACCTAACCCTCTTGACCTTATCCACTTGCCATGCCCTTTGTGTTTGTTTTTCACGCACAATTTTGTGCATTTCAAAGGTGGCTGCATAGAAGGAGAGTCCTTCTATGCATCAATCTCCCTAGGGTGGGCATTGAAAGTGGATAAGGCTTCCACTTGAATTTTGAATTCAAGTGGAAACCTACCAACCATCTTATCTCATCCACATGCAAAACCCATCATAGATGCCCATTTTATATATGGATTTTATGTGGGCATGCATGGATTTACGTGAGTGATCTGAGGAGGTGCATGGGAGGGTTTCTTAGAGAGAGAAATCTAGAGGGAATGCACTCTTTCTAGGGTGAGAAAAGTCAACAGTGAGTACTTGCCTCATTCTTTTTCTTCTTCTTATCTCACGAAAAGTTTAAAAATGGTTTTAAATTTGTGCACTAGTGACACTGAGAAAAGGGTTTCTCAGTAAGTGGTGTGAGGACTTCTGTGAGGTCTTTTGTTGGTCACAAAAATCCTTAGAGTGGGTCTCTAGGGTTTCAGGTGAGTGAAGGTCCTAGGGTTTTGACCTAGGGTTCAGGTAGTGAGTGTGAGGGTAGTGAGTGTCCAATCATCACCAAATTCACACCACTACCTCATCATCCTCCAAACTTAGCCTTCTAGTCTTCTGGAGCATCTACGAGATCGAAAAGTAGATCGTCAATCAGATCAATGAAGATCAACCATCGAAGATTTCGATGAGGAGCTAGCACTCTGATGGAGCTAGTCGAGACCAGGAGCTTCATGTGCACTCACCATAGAGGTCGAATGAGTGTGCGACTGTAGGGTGACACCAAGGCTTCCTCTTGTGGATTCAAATCATGGAGATCATCTATCCACACATAGGTATTATTTTTAGAACACAAGTCGATCAGCGAATATGACTTGCTAATTGATCGCATTTAAATTTCTATAACATATTAGCATGTCTAGATCCTAAGTAGGGTTTAATGATCTGATCATGGCATGTAGTAGACTAATATTTGATTAATTTTTGCTTTTGTTGCCATTTATTTTGAAAAAAAATTCAAAAATGCATGCTTTAACCTTGCTCAATTTTTTTCAGTTAGAACTACAGTAAATTGGCTATTTATAGTGAGGTTACTATAGTTTGACTACACGTCTACTTGGTCCCTAGCCATTTAGATCTTTGCTGTGTATATTGGCTATGATGGATTCAGGTTCACTGTTAAGAGTAGGATGCACTTAGATAGAATCTATTAACCTTAGTAGAAAAGGTATAGTCCTATGTGATTTGCGAGATTGAGTTCTATAAGTCTTTGGCCAAAGCAAGAGTAAATTCTAGAAAGGAGTTTCCATGAGATTCATAAGAGAACTCAAGTCGAGCCAATCTTGCATATGACTGATGATGGGGTTTTATGAGATTTCTATGACCTCTATCAAGATGGAACTTTTGATAGAAGGATTGAATCATATGATAACTATACCTAGAAATTCATACATTCATTCTATTAGATGCCACTATATATAGATAGGTGTCACTGATGGATTATGGGATCCATAAGTATTATCTTGATGATCGATAATTTTCAATGGGCAATGTTGGAATTATTTCAATCCATCGAAAGAAGTTTTGATGATATTATAATAAAGATCATAATATGTCTCACTACTAGATAGAATAGAACGTAGGAAGTCATACACAAAAGAATTTTCTATCTAATCTGATGATTGATCGATGATTATGAAGCGTTAAGGGCATAATTATTAATACGATTGATAATTAATCCAATGCAAAAATTATAGTAAGATTAATTAGTAATTTGATTACTAATTAGACTCAATTTAATTAATAAATAAGTTTTAGATCAAGTCTAATTGAATTGGATTTAGTTTAACTTGAATTGGGTTTGGTTTGATTGAGTTATGAGATGACTCAATTGCAATGGAATGAATTTTTTATTTGATATGAATTTAGGTTCAATTAAATCTTAATTGGATTAGAATTTAATCTGATTAGAGATCTAATTAGATTAGGTTCAATTAAATGTTTGGGTCTAAACCAAATTACTTTTGGTTTCAGGCTCAATCCAAAATCCTATAGTCCATTTTGTGAAGGACTATTCCATGCGCCACCCATTGTCCACGCCCCTTCTCTCCTCATGCAAATTTTAGATTTGCATGAGTTTTTCCATGTTTTTTCACCTCATGCTCAGCCACTTATTCTCTCATTTGGATATGGATAAGTTTTGGTTGAAATCTGAAATTTAATTTAAATGTTAAATAGAGTTTGACTCTATAAGGACTCTATCAGGTGCCACCTTAAAAGGATCTACTTTTGGGATGCCTCGAGAGGGCTTTCGAGATCAAAACTAAATTTGGCCAACCACTAGAGTGAGAGAGGGCTTCTTGCCATTCTCCCTTTCAAGTTGAAAGGGAAAACTCTATTGGTACAAGGCATGGGACTCCGAGGAAGAAAGTTGCACTACTGCTACCTTTC
The DNA here is from genome assembly GCA_006176705.1 of Cocos nucifera. Classification (NCBI taxonomy): domain Eukaryota; kingdom Viridiplantae; phylum Streptophyta; class Magnoliopsida; order Arecales; family Arecaceae; genus Cocos; species Cocos nucifera. The sequence goes on from QRFJ01001145.1 coordinate 276,361, forward strand.
TTCTACCTCTGCTACTTTTTCGACTGAAGATCATCTTCTAGATCTAAAGAAGGATCAAATCAATCATCAAAAACTTTTTTTTGCAAGGGAGCTAGCACCTCAGGAAGATAGATAAGTCTCGGATCAGATCGGATCTCGTGTAGATACTTCTAGAGGCCGAGCATTTGCGTAACTCTAGGAATCTATCAAGTTTTTGATCATCGACTGTGGAGTTCTTCCACCCATGATAAGATATGAGATCTGATCTCATAAATTAATTTTAGATTTTCTATGTCTTAGATCCATGTTAGGAAAGGTTTTAGATCTAATTAATACATGATAAAAATAGATAATCTATTTTATTACGCTGTGATTTTAAAATAGTTTTGAAGTACATGCATGTAATCTACCCTTCCCTTTCTAATAGTGGTATCAGAGCCACGATTTTAGTTGGACATATTTAATCTAATTGTTGGGGATTAACCCCGCTCCCATCGAAGTCCAGTCTGATGCTTAGCCTGATGTGATTGGTAATCATAGAAGAGCTTCGATCGTGAATTCTTCCTTCTGGGCCTCTCCAGTAGTCGAACTCCTTTCGAACCTCTCCAGCAGTCGAACTCCTTCTGGACCTCTCCAGTGGCCGAACTCCTTTCGAACCTCTCTAGCAGTTGAGCTCCTTTCGGGCCTCTCCAGTAGATGAACTCCTTCCGAACTTCGCCTTTCATTGGATCCCTCCATCGGATAAATTTTTCTTTAGGTCTTCCCTCCCACGGATCTACAGGCAGATTCCTCCAGTAGACCTACTTTCGGATCCCTCCAGTGGATCCACATTCGGACATCTCTGGTAGACTTCTTCCAAAGATTCCTCTAGTCGCAAAACTTCCAAACCCCTCCCGACCAAACATCCGACAGTCGTCCAAAATGATTGGCAAGTTACGACCACAAACACCACTCTCGATAAGCAAGTCGTGATAATAGACACCATCCTCCATAACAAACTTCGCATGGCTTGAGCGGCCCACTACTAGATGGTTATGGCTATTGCTATCAATTTATTACAAGCTCCATCTATAAAAGGGATCCTCCAGATATGTTTTCTCTAAACTCTCTTCTTCTTTCCAAAATTTTGCAACTTTCTTGACTGTGCACTCCATTTCTATTGGCTGAAAGAGCTGACTTGATTGTCAGAGGGTTTGTTGGGGCCACCACCCTAGGCTCTGGGCCAAACTCATTTTGTAGGTCTCCGATGGCAACCTCATTTTCTCCAACTCCAGCACTTCTCCGATGACAACTAGATTTCACACTAACAGGATTGACGCTAGAAGGAGGACTTTCTGCCTTTTAGAGTTCCCTTGTTCATAAAGGAGTGCTTAGTAGAGATCTCTAGTTCTCCTCTAAAGTCGTCTTTCCCAGAAAAGATACCTCCCAAGAAAGCTTCTACCCGACGGTCGATGACCTCCATAGCTAGATCCCATCCAGATCTGCCCACCCCTATTTCATCCCTGGCAACTCAGGCTCCACCTGCATCAATAGTGGATGCAAGGTAGTTCAATCTACTAGTCCAGTAGATTCACGGCCTCATGAAAGTAGTGCAGGACATACAGTAGCCTCCAGCGCTAATTCGATCAGAGCAAGCTTCTCTAGAGCCCCATGATCCGATCTAGGGATAGTCGACTCGGACTAGTCGATCGACGATCTCTGAAAAGAGAAAGTAGAGATTTGAAAGCCCCTACTCTGATCATGACTCAATCGCTGGGGGGACTTTGCCCCTATTCAATCAAAACACCTTGGAGATCCACGATCGAGAGGATCTTCTAGATCAAAAATTGCAAGAGATGAACCGATGGATCGAGGAATTTTGTCATGCTCCTCCTCTCACGATAATGATATCTGTACTGACCCTCCTTTCTCTCACCACATCATGTAGGAACCTATCCCACCGAACTTTAAGCTCCCTCAATTTGAGAGCTACGATGAGACTACCGATCTGATCGACCATCTAAAGGACTTTCGGATGATGATGCTACTCCATGGTGCACTAGACGTAATCCTATGCCGGGCTTTCCCATTTACTTGAAAGGAGCAGCTAGAAATTGGTATTCGGCCCTTAAGTCAGGCACCATCTTTTTCTTCGATCAAATGAGCCATCACTTTGTAGCTTATTTTATCAGTAGCCAATGTCCTAGGCGAGGTTCAGAATCTCTCATCAACATCAAGCAGCAAGAGGGAGAATCCATCCAAGTTTGTGTCAATCGCTTTAATGCTGCTGCACTGGAGGTCCAAAATCTAGACCAATCTATTGCGATGGCTACACTAAAGGACAGCCTTCAAAAGAATAATCTACTGTTCTCTTTGGAAAAGAAGTATCCTAGAAATTTTGTTGATATGCTGGCTCGAGCTGAAGGATATATCCGAGCGAAAGTGGCCTTCAAGGCTAAGGACAATGAAGCCATTGAAGAATGATGAATGGATGAGCCGGGCAGGCCCGTTGAGGATGAAAAGCTAAGTGAAGCTCGGTCGCTCTCCCAAACTTTTCCTGAGTGCAAGCGAGCCCGAAGTCCTCACTGAGCTTAGAACTAGGGAAGTCCTGATGGAAGGGCTCGATGGGGCTTCCCCCTCCAAAGGTTCCACAACTATACCCCCCTCAACACTCCAAAAATATAAGTACTAATGGAGATCAAGGAGTAACTACCTAGATCGGAGAGGATGCACTCTCACCCCGACAAGCACAATCTCAATAAGTACTGCCTCTATCATCATGATCACAGTCATAATATAGAAGAATGTATCTAGCTCCAAGACGAGATTGAGGAGCTCATCAGGTGAGGAAGGCTCGATCGATTCCTCTGGTGTCGGCCTGAAGGAAGAGAGGATTGACCAAGGGCACTGTCGTAACCTAAGCCACTGAGGGAGGAGGAGTGGTAGGCAAATCGGCCACCCCTTGGCATCATCAACACCATCTCTGGGGAACCTCGATGAGGGGAGGCTAGCGGACCAGCAGAGCTCAAGAAGAGATGAAGAACTGAGGAGTCCATCGCTTTCACCCATGAGGATGCCTAGGGAGTTCAGTTCTCGCATAATGAGGTGGTTGTAATTACTTTAAATATCATAGATTATGATGTATGCCGCATCCTTATTGATAATGAAAGTTCGATAGATGTCATGTTTTATGATGCTTTCTCCAAAATATCTATACCTGATAGTCGATTAAGATCGATAAACTTCTCGTTAGTGGGCTTTATCGGTGATGCGATATCGATTGAGGTTATAATAATTTGGTTGTGGCTACAGGACAATATCCAAGGCAGTCCAGAGCATAGGTGGACTTCCTGGTAGTGAAAGCTCCATCAGCTTATAATGCGATCCTCGGCCGACCTGGTCTAAACGCACTTCGAATGGTAGTATCAACATATTATTTGAAAGTAAAGTTTCCAACAAGCTATGGGATCTGAGAGATCAGAGGAGACTAGACCTTGGCGAGGCACTATTACTCCATGGCCCTATAGAAAAACACCCAGCCCAACCTTTGCCCTATTGATGGACTGGATGTTCGAGACGACCTTACGAAGAAGCAGGGAGAGCCTATGGAAGAACTCGTTTCCATCCCATTAAATGATGGGAATGCGGAGCACACTATGCAGATAACTCCAACTTGGGGGATGAAGTTCAAGAGCAACTCATTGCCTTTCTTCAGAGAAACGCAGACGTCTTCGCCTAGGTCCCAGTGAATATGCTGGGGATTGATGCCGAGGTCATGGAACATCGGCTGGCTGCTGATCCTAAGTGTCGGTCAGTAAAAGAGAAGATATGTAGCCATGCTCTAGAGAGGCAGAAAGCAATTGCAGAAGAAGTTGACAAGCTCCTCAAGTCTGGATTCATCTGAGAAGTTAACTAGCCAAGCTGGGTCTCCAACATGGTGCTCATCAAAAAGGCAAACGACAAGTGGAGGATGTGTATAGACTTCAAAAAGCAAAACAAAGTTCACCCAAAAGATAGCTACCCCTTGCCTAGGATTGATCAACTGGTGGATGCAACCTCGAGCCACGAGCTCCTCACCTTCATGGGTGCCTTTTCTGGCTACAACCAAATCTGGATGGCTTCAAAGGATGAGGAGAAAACTACTTTTGTGATTGATCATGGTCTTTATTATTATAGGACTATGCCTTTTCGACTCAAGAATGTAGGGGCAACATACCAGCGCCTGGTTAACAAAATTTTCAAGAAGCAGATCAATTAAAACATGGAGGTGTATGTGGACGACATGCTGGTCAAGAGCCGAGCCTCAACAAATTACATTGTCGACCTCAAAGAGACCTTTAGTGCACTTAAGAAGTACAACATGAAATTGAATCCGATCAAGTGCAACTTCGGTGTGATATCATGGAAGTTTTTGAGATTCATGGTATTGAGATGCGGGATTGAAGTGAATCTAGAGAAAATCTGGGCTATTCAAGAGATGATTGCTCCAAAAATAATTAAAGAAGTTCAGCATCTGACTGAAAAAGTGGCATCTCTAAATCGCTTAATCTCAAGATCGACCGAGCGATGCATGCTCTTCTTTCATATTCTCAAGCAGCCAAAGAACTTCTACTGGATGATGAAATGCCAACGGGCGTTCGAGGAGCTTAAAAATTACCTCGGCACACCCCAACTATTGGCAATGCCTGACCCCAAACAAGAATTATTCTTATACCTAGCAGTCTCTCCGGTAGCCCTGGCAGTGGTCCTGGTCAAGGAGGAAGCAAAAGTGCAGCGACTGATCTACTACATAAGCCAGGTCCTGATGGATGCAGAGACCAGGTACTCAAAATTAGAAAAATTGACTTACTCTCTTCTAATTGCTGTCAGGAGACTCCGACTTTACTTTCAAGGGCCTACCATAACTGTCCTCATGGATCAACCAATCAAAGTAGTCCTTCACCGAGCAGATGCCTCCGAAAGAATCGCAAAATGGGCAATCAAGCTCATGAAATTTGACATCAATTACCGACCCCAACCATCGATCAAGGCATAGATATTAGTAGATTTTATAGTAGAATGCACCATTCCAGATGAAGCTGAGCCTGAATAAAATGAAACTAGCATTCTATGGTTGCAGCCAAGCCCCCCCGAAGAGAGCGCTGACCTTTTTGAAGGCTTTTAGGCCATGGATGGTTCATCCAACACTGCTAGAGCAGGCACAAGGTTGGTCTTGGTTAACCCCGAGGGAGTCATCATCGAATATGCACTATACTTCGAATTTCTTGTAACTAATAATGGGACCGAATATGAAGCTCTGATTGCTGGGTTAAAGATAGCAAAAGAGTTAAAGGTAGATCGGCTCCATATTTTTAGTGATTCCCAACTAATGGTCGGACAGATTAGCGACAGCTATGAATCCCAGGAGGAAAGCATGATGAAGTATCTTGAGAAAGTAAAGAACTTGACTTTAGCCTTCAATAGTTTTAGCATCCAACGGATTCCAAGGGTGAAAAATATAAAAGCCGATCTTCTTCTAAATTAGCCACTTTGGCCTTAGTCGAACTACCTAAGGAAGTATTTTTTGATATTCTAAAGTGCCCAAGCTCGGAGGAGTCACAGTCTGCTCTACAAGTTGAGCACGAGCCGAGTTGGATCGACCCGCTAGTTGCCTACCTCAAGGATGGAGCTCTTCCTCATTATCCGAAAGAGGCTCAAAAACTTAGGAATCAAGCTTTTCGGTATGTACTGTATGAAGGCAAGCTGTACAAAATATCATATTCTCTACCAGACTTGAGATGTCTCTGATCTTCAGAGGCCAACTTCACATTATGGAAGTACATGAGGAAATTTATGGAAGTCATATAGGAGCCAGATTCCTATCACAAAGGCAACTTCAATAGGGATACTATTGGCCGATCTTGTACCACGACTCTATATAGTATGTCAAGAAATATGACCACTGTCAGAGAAATGCAAACATATAAAGACAGTCGACTTCCAAGTTTACTCCACTAAGCACATCCCGGCCATTTGTGCAGTAGGGAATGAATATACTAGGCCCTTTTCTAATGGCATCTGGACAACGAAAGTTTCTCCTAGTTGTGATTGACTACTTCACCAAATGGGTTAAGGCAGAACCATTAGCAAAAATTACTGAGACCAAGGTACAGAACTTTATTTGAAAGTCAATCATCTGTCGGTTTGGTCTACCCCAAACTCTCATAATAGATAATGGATGATAGTTTGATGGAACAAGGTTTGCTGAGTTCTGTGAAGATCTAAACATCTTCCATCACTTCATGTCAGTGGCCCATCCATAAGCAAATGGTGAAGCAGAGGTAACCAATAGAATTTTACTGTAGGGCAACAAGACAAGGCTTGAAAGAGTAAGGGGGACTTGGGCGGACGAACTCTACCATGTCCTCTGGATGTACCAAACTACTCAAAGGCTATCGACTGGGAAAACACCATTCACCTTGGCCTTTGGAATAGAGACAGTCATCCCAATCGAGCTAAACATCCGTCAGCATAGTTCATGGCCTTCAATGAGCAGCGTAACTCACAAGACCTGAAAGACAACCTTAATCTATTGAAGGAAAAAAGAAAAAAAGCCTAAGTTCGGATGGCAGCCTATAGATGAAGAATAGCTAGATATTATAATTCCAAACTTAAAAGCAAAGCATTCAGGGTGGGAGACTTGGTGCTCCAGCAAGCATCCATTTCGCAACCTCAGAATCAAGGAAAGCTCACTCTAAATTGGGAAGGTCTGTATAAAGTAGAGGAGGTTGTCCGATCCAGAACTTATCACTTGAGGAGTTTGGAGGAACAACACTCCCACGGCCTTAAAATTTAGAAAATCTAAGAATGTACTACCAGTAACTTTTCTTTAATAAAATTTTTCAATTTTATTACTTCTTGGCTCAACAATTGCGTGATGACAAATAACTCTCTGAAGCAACCTAAAGTGATCCATTAGAAATAGGAGAAGAACCTCATCCTAATGTGAGCAAAGTCGAAGGCCTCATTTAATTAAGACAAGATGAGGAGAGAGGCCCTACCAATGGCCCTAATATGCTCCTACAACTTGATAGGAACAGGAGGAGAACCTCATCCTAGCATGAGCAAAGTTGAAGGCCTCGTTAAATTAAGATGAGATGAGGGGAGAGGCCCTACCAACGATCCTAATGTGTCCCTACAGCCTATTAGGAATAGGAGGAGAACCTCATCCTAGCATGAGCAAAATCGAAGGCCTCATTAAATAAAGATGAGATAAGGGAGAGGCCCTACCAACGATCCAAATGTGCCCCTACAACTTGTTAGAAATAGGAGAAAAACCTCATCTTAGCATGAGCAAAGTCTAAGGCCTCGATAATCATGATGAGATGAGGAGAGAGGTCTTACCAACGATCCTAATGTGCCCCAATAGCCCATTAGGAATAGGAGGAGAACCTCCTCCTAGTATGAGCAAAGTCGAAGGCCTCATTAAATAAAGATGAGATGGGATGAAAGGTCCTACCAATGGCCCTAATGCATCCCAAAAGCCATGTTAAGAATAGAAGAAAAACCTCATCCTAACATGAGCGAAAGCTAGGACCTCGTTGACCAAAGATGAGGGGAAAGGAGAAGCCAGTAGAGAACACTTATATGTGTTCTTTCTAGGACAATCTGACTATGTCAAATACAAAAACAAGGACCCTATCTTGGTTCATAGAAGAGATCCCACCTCGGCATCCATAACAAGTATTTCATGAGAAGGCAACGCAAAGAAAAATGGAGTGAAAAAAATAAAGCCATGAGCTAGCCCTAAATTCATGCAAAACAAAAATAATGGAAAGGTACCATTTTATTATAAAAATAAGTTCGTTACATGCAAAACATAGGTCGACGAGATCAATTACACCAACAAAAAGAAAAAGGGGAGAGAGAAAGAGAAAGACCATCAAAATCTTAAGAAGGGCCAGACTCCTCAGACTTTGGGCTAGTGGCCATTACCAAAGATTCCTTAAGACGATCGATCTCATCCTCGAGCTCCCTCTACCTCATCATCTTATCATAGAACATCTTATCAACTCGATGGTAGTTCTCTTCTGACTCTTGCAGCCTCTTTCTTAGGACCTCGGACTCAGCCTCTGCATCCTTGGTAACTTAACTCTCATAAGCCAGCTCGAGCTTTAGCCATTGCACCTTGGCCTTTTCCGTACACATCGACTCCCAAAGTTCACCAATGATCCTCTTCAAAGTGGCGACCTCCTCAGCCTTCCTGCTCATACCAGTTCGAAAGTAGTCATCGAGTTGCCACTAGAGCCAGGCTACTTCATTGTTGGAGGCACAAAGCTTTTATTCTAACGTGGACATCCAACCACTCCAGTCGAGTCGGTTAGTCTCATATGTGAGCTCGACATCGTGCAGCTACTTTTGAAGTGTCGAGAACCTCATCGACCAGTCCCACTCAAATTGTGCCTTATCAGAGGACCACGATGAGCTCCCCTCGAGAAGTTGAACTTTCTCATTTGCCACCTTGAGTTGAGTGTCGAGGGAGTCGATCTTTGCCATTAATGCCCAGGATTTATCGCTCGCACTCTTCCAAAGTTCAGCCAACTCCCTCTCGAAGCTCTCCTTCTGAATGCTAAAACTAGCAGCATCTTTCATGTGCAAGTTTCAGAGGAGAGTAACCTCTTTGGTTGCCTCTGAAGCATTCTTCCATGAAGCTCGAAGGTCATCCTCTATCTTCTTTAACTTCTTCTTTAGTTGATGGACCTTCTTCTTCAGGCTTTCTATTAAGGGTTTCAGAGGAACCCCCTGAGGCAGTGGGTCAGCATCGATGGGAGACTACATTCAAGATATGAAAAACACTCAAAGATATGGACAAAAAAGAAATTCACTTTCATTTAATTAGAAATTTTGAGTATAAAGTGAAAACAGGTCGAAAATGCAAAATGTACAACTACTCAAGGATTTCAACCTCAGAAGGGGCGATGAAAGATGGAACCGGAGCACTCTCAGCTGACTCGGGTGTTCGAACTGGCTCGAGAACTTTTATGGTAGACTCGGACGGACCAGACGTAGGCTCGATGAAGGAAGGATCGACTGCGACATCAGATGGTCTCGCGTCTGCCTCGTCTTCCTCCTTTAGAAAGCTGAGGTCAAGTTTGGGGAACCTCCGAGTCACCTTGCATTCACAGAGCTCGAAATCCTTGATGAACGCCTACTGATCGAATTTGACGTTCAGATTTCTCATCTCGAAAGAATCCTTGAACTCTTCCATAGCTCGGGTCATCACCTTTGAGACCGACTTTGCCATTCAAGCCTCCAGTTCGGCGACCTTATTCTTTGCTTCCTTCCTCCTCTCTTCCTCCAGGGCCAATGTAGCCATGAGTTTGATTGAGATGAACTCCTCTTTCTGAAGCACCCCTGGAGACTCTCGATGTCTGCCGCCTTCTCCTCTTTAAAATGCTCGACCTTAGTGACCCTCTCTTGAAGATGGTAGATCTCGGCTTGAAGGCCCTCTTGGACTTTCTATGCTTTCGCCTCCTAATGGCACACCCTCTTGATGTAGGCGAGCATTTGGTGACCCGACTGTAATGCATGATTGATGTTAAAAAAAAAAAGGAAAAGAAAAGAGAGGAGAATAAAGGTTGAGCGATGGAGCAGTTACCTTGAGGATAATTCTAAGAGAACTCCAAGCAAGCTGCAGTGAGTCAAGATCGGCCATATGGTCCACCACCTTTGGCATGGCAAACCTATCGGTTAGATCTCGGATGATCTCTAGGGTGTTGAAGAGATCCTCCCCTCATTCATCACTATCACCATCCGCCCCGCTAAGACGAGCCTTACGGGACATCTTGGTCATAGCTTTCTTCTTTTTCCTTCATTCCCCTACCTCTCCCTCGGCAAGGGGCTCCAAAGCTCGATCCCCACTGGAAGGACCCGAGGGCATGGGAGGCATGGAGCCCGCACCAGTGGTGCCGACCTTGGCCGCTAAGGCAACTTCAACACTGGCGATGACCTCAGGTGCAATGTTAGTGGAGGTGGGGACTGCGGAGCTTGAATCGCCGACCTTCATCCTCTTTAAGTTATCGCTTGACACCTTTCCTTTCCTCTTCTTGGTGTAAAGCCTTTTGGTAAGCATTTTGATGGCTTCGGTATCCATTTCTATAATAGGAAAAGAAGTGCGGTCAGTGGCAATACACGTGCAAAATCATGTAAATTTGAAAAGCAAAGGTGTACCAATGGGGTCAAGAGGACTCAGACTCAGGTTGAACAAGGTCTATTCTTTCAGAAGGATGGGAAGGAGATGAGTTTGGTATGCTTTGAGTTTATTGGAGGAATCAAGGTCGGCTAGGTTTAAGCTAGGAGCTCAGCAAACTGACTCCCTAATATAACCCCAAGGAGGGAGATCTAAGAGCAGGGTCGGACAATACATAAAAAAGTACTTTTTCTTGCAATTATGAATGGAAGAAGGGGCACCTTTCAATAATCGCTTCTTATCGAACTGGGAGAAAGTACCACCAGTCCTTCACGGAAGGATGGTGCTTGAAGGTATAAAAATTTTTAAAGAGCAAAATGGTCGGCTGGACCTCAGCCAGTTGACAGAGGAAAAGAAAACCAATAATGAATCAAAAGAAGTTCGGCATGAAAGATGTGAAAGAGATGTTTAAAAATTGAAAGAGGGTGACTACAAAAGGAGGCAGTAGGAGCCTAAGCATAGCACGCAAAGTTTCTAAGTACAAACAAAATGGACTGGCCGAAGGAGAGCTAACTTGATCATCAGAGCTAGGGGATTCAAGATCATATTCCTGGGGGATTCCATAACAGATTTGGATCAGAGAAAGATCGTCCAGAGTAAAAACAGACAGGATGGTGTCTGAAATGAAGGACGAGTGGGACATGTTCCTAGGATCTACCTCGACCTACAGTGTGGGATCAAGGAAGGTAGGTCTAGGTGAGCCCCAAGAACTGATGGAGTGGGAGGTTTTGGAAGACATCTAGATCAAAATAAAATCTCGAGAAAACCTCCAAAAAATAAGGAAAAGCACAGGACAAATGTTGCTGCCAAAAAATCGAGAGAGTAAGAAGCTAGAAAGAAAAAGCATGAATGACCTAAAAGAAGGGATAGAAAACTGACCTAAGCTATATGGAGAGAAAGAAAGGATGATGGATGCGATGAGAACCAACCGAAAGGGTGTTCGGAGCTCGGAAAGGCGAGGAAGGAGGCTAAGACCCTTGGAAAGAAGAGGAATGGGGACCGAAGGAAGGAGAAGACTTAGGCAAGAATGGCTTCTGGAGGAGAGGAGAAGGCCTTAAATAGTCGGAGGTTACCCGAAGTAGTTATGACTGTGGATCAACTTCGGCCGGCCAGCATGTGCTGCATGTCCCACTCATCATGACAAAGGAGTGGCGATGAGCAGAGTCTTTATGACGTCATACCTAGGGTAGGGTTCTGGCGGGAGATTCGAAGGGCCATCTTTTCAAACTCATTTCAGACTTAGAAAGCTTCGGTGCCAGCATGGTAAGCACCAAAATATTTTATCTTGACAAGCATGAAAACTCAAGATCGGACTTCGGTAGTTGCCTTTTTCCTCCCTTCCTTTGAATTTTGAACTTGAGAGTAGGAGGACTATTGTTGGGGATAAACCCCGCTCCCATCGAAGTCCAGTCTGATGCTTAGCCTGATGTAACAGTTAATCACAGAAGAGATTCGATCATGAATTCTTCCTTCCAAGCCTTTCTAGCAGTTGAACTCCTCTCGAACCTCTCCAACCATCGAGCTCCTTCCAGACCTCTCAAGCTATCGAGCTCCTTTCGGGCCTCTCCAATAGCCGAACTCCTTCCGAACTTCACCTTCAGTCGAATCCCTCCATCAGACAAATTTTTCTTTGGATCTTTTCTCCCGTGGATCTACAGGCAGATTTTGAAAGGAATATGCCCTCATGCCAATTAATTTTTAGGCTGTTTGTTTTTTATCTTCTAAACTCATGTAATGACATATTTTAATAAAATATGTAAAGGCATTTATTTCATCATATGCAGTGTCTTATTTTTTATTTAAGATTATGATAAACCCTATAAATTAGGGCTATGATTTTAAGATTATGATGAGATCATATCAGTGAGATCTAAGATCTTAAAATCTTAATTTAAATATTCCTAGTCGATGGGACGTTGAGTTAGGAATCAATGTTTCTCCGGTAAGACTAGCACATTCTTTGCATGCTCGATTGAGAGGGTTATTGATCTCACTATAACTTGTGTATGACACTAATACAAGAATGTGGGTGCTTATTAGAGAATGAGTTCACTGAATCGATCCAAATCGAGAATATCTAATGGAGTCTTATCCACATGTCAATAGATGGTTCTCATAGTGAAATTTGTGCATGTAATCCTTTGACCTGAAACTACCATAGAATCTTATATATATATATAAAACTATATTTTGGTTCATACTCATTCATGACTTAGTTATGTATGGGATGATCTAGATATGATAGATTATATATATGAAGTTTGTGAGTAGGTTAACATGGAATCGATCACTCCTAGTAAGAGAAAATAGCATCCTACCTGCTTCAAACAAATAATGATTCAGAAAGACTTTGATCAAAGCATGATGAAAATTAGAAATGATTTCTAATATTTTATTAATTGAATCATTATCATAAGATTGAAAGAGAAAAAAATATGATATTGGGATTGACATATTTCCATACCCAGAGTCATATTCAGGATGCAGGAAGATCGAAGGATCTAGTTGCATGGTAATTTTTACTGAAGGGTATTTTTGATATTTCCATCAAAATTTCACATCTTCTGGGTAGTCATGATACGTTGCTAGACGTCAATCATGTCTTGTGGGTTTGATCAAATTAAAATTTTAATTTGATTATTAAATTAGAAAGTGTTCTAAATTAAGTCAAATTGGGTTGGCTAGTTTTGACCTAAATCGGTTTGGTTGAGTTCTAACCAGATTAGGTCAAATCACATCCAGACTCACTATTGGTTAGATGTGAAACCCAATGGGTCATAAACAAAGAGAATTGATTAAGGGTCTAATTGTATTAGACTATGTTTGCAAGATAAACATGCTAGCATATGTAGCAAATCCTAGCACCTAGATTCGAATTAGATTCAAATCGGCTTCCGATTTAGGCTTATTAAGGTCCGATTTGAGCCAAATAGGATTTGGTCTTGAATTGGATTAACCTAGACTGATTGGGCTTCAGATTGGGTGCCACATACCTGAATTTCATGCACCAGAGAGTCTCTTTATTGCATGTGGGAAGTATTTCATGCGCAAAGGATTTTTTGGCGCATGAAATTAGTTGGCGCCCACCTTCTTTGACTTTTTCCATTTGTTATGTCGCGTAATTGTTTTTTGAATTTGCATGGGCATCTGATATGGAGCATAGAAGAGTCCTTCTGCAAATGAAATACTCCTTTTTCTTTTCAAATTTTTTCACCCAGGATGTTTTGTCTCCCAAGAGTCTTTGCCACCTTGGACTCCATGCCGCCCACTCCTTCTTGATGCCTCTTGGGACTCTGACTATTCAAAGTACATCTCCATGCCTTCTTGCTGAATGGGCGTCCCTTTAAGGGCCATTAGATGGCCATTTAATCTGATCCAAATCTTTGAATTTTGGTGCCATATATTTATGCATCGCGACTCTTCATAGAAAAACTATGTAGAATTAGTCTGAAGAGTCCTTCTATTTTAAAGCACCTCTTAGACTAAGTCTACGTAATTTTAAATGGCATAAAATTCAGATGGGTGTGAGATTTGATGATGGGGTATGAGATATTGATGTGGGAAGAGCGTGAGAATTTTAGATGGCACTGCTACATACATTATAAATAAGGGTGCACACCAAGAGTCCGTAAGGAGTGAACATTATCTTTCTTTCTTACTAGAGTTTTTTTTTGTCCAATTTTCTTTCTTCCCTTCTTTTGTCTAGACCTTGTCATTATAAGGACACGTAGTCATCTTATGACTAAGAGATTAGGAAGAAAAATTAAGAAGACAAAGAAAAAGAAAGATAGATATGGAGAGGCAAGGAAGGTAACATAAAGGCTAAAGAAGGTCTTGCCCTTTTTAATTAATGTTCTTATTATTAGAACACTAATTATATAAATCAAAGGTGCTGGTGTCTTGATCAAGTCTCTGTGTGGATCAATGTTGGAGGGTGAACATGTGGGCACCTGGTGGAACCCCTGATGGACTGCTACCGACGATCAAGGTCAATTTGGGGTTTAGCAATAAGAGTTATGTTCTAATACTTTTTTTTATATTACAAATGCATGTTATATGATTTAATTGCTAATAAGGTGGTCCTAGGATTTGGGTTTGGTTTATTTGATTTCATATTTTTGCTTTGAAATCCATGCTTTCACCCTATACACCATTCCCATCAGATTCCTCCAGCAGACCTACTTTCAGATCCTCCTAGTAGATCCACATTCGGACATCTCTGAAGACTTCTTTCAAAGATTCCTCCAATCGCAGGACTCCCAAACCCCTTTCGATCGAACTTCTAGCAGTCACCCAGAAAGATTGGCAAGTCACGACAATGGACATCACTCTCGACTGGCAAGTCACGACAACAAACACCATCCTCCATAATAAACTTCATGTGGCCTAAGCGGCCCACTACTAGACAGTTATGGCTGTCGCTATCAATTTGTTACAGGCTCCATCTATAAAAGGAATCCTCTAGATATGTTTTCTCTAGACTCTCTTCTTCTTTTCAAAACTCTACAACTTTCTTGACTGTGCACTCCATTTCTATTAGTTGAAAGAACTGACTTGATCATCAGAGGGTCTTATCGGAGCCACCACCCTAGGCTCTAGATGAGACTCATTTTGCAGGTCACCGATGGCGACCTCATCTTCTCCAACTTTAGTACTTCTCCGACGATAATCAGATTTTGCACCAACACTAATTTTAATTTTAGATCTGAAAGTTAGTTTTTGATTTTAATAATTTATTTTAGTTTTATTCAGATCCAAGATTATTGAATCATGTATGAGATGCATAGAATTGTATACCTTATGCATAGTATTTAGATTGGATTGATCTCTATGGTCATTCGGTCATAAGAGACATATTTAATCTGATTTTAATCTTCAATTTGAAAGTTAGTTTTTGATTTAATTGATTTATTTTATTTTTATTTAGATTTAAAATTATTGAATCATGTATGAGATGCATAGATGTTTTAGATCATTGATCTAAAAACCTAGATCTAATTTTTGATAAATAGTTTTTAAAAATAGTTTTCAATCATATTTGATCTTTCTTAAGATCTGAATTTTGTATGCATATGATACATGCTTAATTAGTTTTAGATCTGATTTTTCATATATGATATGTGATTTTAATTTAGATCTATAATAATGCCATATGTCACCTTGTTTGAAATGTAAACCTAGTGTAGTTTAGATCTGAAATTATTTCAATATCTAAACTAAATCTGTGATCATAATATACTTAATTAAGAATTGAGATGTGAAATTAGAAATCTAAAATTTAGAATTTAAGATCTGAAATTTACTACATAATGAAGAAAAACTAGATTTTCCACCATAGGATCGATCTGATCTGATCTGATTCGTAATAAAATTTTTCATAAAACTTTCTACATAATCTGATCAGATCTAAGAGTTCTTAGATTTGATTCTAATGATCTAATATTAAAAATAAAAATTAAAATTAAAATTATAATAATAGTTGTTACCTATTTAGGATAACTATTATCCTGATGATGATCTATTGCAACCCGGGGCTCTGGATCTAGCCTCGCAAGCACCTGGCCTCTACCGAAGTCCACTCGAGCTAGTTTTTGATGTGCTCTCCTTCTGGATCTAATCTTCAAAAATCAAATCTGGAGTCCTTCCATAGATCCTTCAAAATAATTTCAAAGTTGATGCATTCATCCTAAGAACTAGTCTATTCTTCTTCTTGATCTTTGCGCCAACTATCTTCAAACCTTTGCTAGAATTTTGCCCAACACTTAGGCACGGAAAATAGGGAGAGGCAAAGAGAGGGTGGCATGGAAGAGGAGAGGGAGTGACAGCCTTATATCATGGGAAGTGGGCGCGGCGAAACCCTAGAGCGTAGTAGGATTTAAATAGATCCTTTTGCGCCATGTAGTCCACACAGCATCAGTCAATCATATTGGTTGATTTAATCAGATCTTAATCTAATTGTCCGTGCTTACACTCTATTCCAATTATGTTAGATGCCCAAAAATCTCTCCTTAGATGGTGCCAATAAGAGATAAGGGTTCTAGAGTTTTTGATCTAATCAAAAAACCAAGAGTCCAAACTAATTTGAACACCTTCCTTTTTCCCCATGTGTGCACGCCAATATGGACCATGTGCATTTTTTCTTCATGAAAAATTCTTTAAGGGCATGTGCCCCAGATGAAGTGCACACCTCCCCTTTTCTTTCTTGCAGAGACCAGGTCAATGTCTCAATAAAATGGGAAATTAGTAGGTCATGTCCAGAAGGTTACGAGAATTGGCAGGTATTGTCCTATTCCCATCTAATGGATTAGGATAATATTTTTCTAAATTGAACAAGCTCTAGTCAAATTAGGACAAAGCCATACATTATTTTTAGATGAGCTAAATCTAATTTGACTCAATTAAGATGAACTAGAAAGACTACAGAAGGAGAATATTAGGCTCAATCGTGTGCTAGCATGATTTTCTTGAACCTAATTAGATCTAATCCAAATCAATCAAACTAGGTTAACCTAATTGATCACATCCAGACCCAAACCCTTGTTTGTGTGATCTAGTTTGGTTCAGTTCCATGTAATAATGAGAAATGTCATGATCTCTATCATCGACATTATAGAAATATCTTTCGATGCATTAAAACTTCTTTGATTCATCCAATTAGAATGATTGATCATCAAAATCATTCTAACTGCTCTCAAAATCAACCAATAATATCTAGCAGTATATGGTGGCAATCCATCAGAACTGAATGTGAACCTCTTAGTGCAGCTACCTGTGTGATTGGGTTCTTCTATCATGAGCTCCGATAGGATTATGGTTAAGGTGAACTCATCACACCCAACACCTGTCATATGAATGAATCATTCGATTCGAGTCTGATATGAAATCCTAATAGAAAACTCCTTTTCTATTATATCACACTGCCATGGCCATGGACTTATGGACTCGATCTTATGATCAACATAGGGCTACTCCTCATCTATCGAGATTGATAGATCCTCTATTGGTGCTATCCAATTTCTACAATGAACATGCTATAGCCAACATACACCTCAAGATTCCAAATGGCTAGAAGACCAAGATATGGAGTAGCTAAACTATAAGACACTCAAGGTGAGCTACCAATGCACTTAAGTCAAAGAACCAGACATACCACTATAGCATCGAGCTTAGTCATTGACAAGAAGGTAGACTTCCTTATGACTGCTCGAAGTGGTCACTCTCAGTATTCTTGTTCTCTAACATGTACTTGTACTCTTGCTCCAGTGTCTCCATATCTTAGATTCAAGACTCATCTATCCTAAGAAAGCAATCGTACACCAACCTTCTGAATCGATCATCATTCTCATGATGATCCTACGATCGAGAGTATTTTATGAGTTAATTATGAAAATTCATGTCTTAAATTTTCTACTCTTGAAAATATGAATTGTCATTACCATTAACTCGAAGATGTATCATAGACACTTTACACATAATGTGATAGAAGAAAATAATCCTTTATTGATTTTAAATCAAAATTACAAAAGTGCTCCTAGAAGTGTATTACAAGTGTCAGCTAATCTGGCTTTTAGGGCACTCATCCAACAAACTCTCACTTGATCTAAAGCTAATTAGCTACAAATCTAAGTTCTATCTTCTTAAGATGAGCTTCGATCTTCTACTGGCTCAATAGCTTCGTCAGTGGGTCAGCTACAATGTTTATGGTGTCGATTCTCTTGATTTCGACATAACCCTTCTCGAGATAATCGTAGATGAGGTGATATTGCCACTTGATATGCTTTGACTTTGGTGAGACCTTGGCTCCTTAGTTAGGGCTATGGTGCTATTGGTGCAGAAAACTATGCCAATGTCAAAGTTGCTAGAGTGGGTGAAGATGAAGCCACCGATGGGACCTACAAGAAGAAGTCCAAACTGAAGATGGATGGCTCTGGCAGGATCCTCGAATGCTCAAGTCAGTTCTCTGCCCAACAAAAATAGAGTGCTTAGGAGAATTAAGATGGAGATGAAAACTTAAAGAGAGAACATATTTGGAAGGCCCCTTATATAAGCAAAGATTGTAACAAACTGATGGTGATAGCTGTAACTGCCTGGTAATGGGTCATTTAGGTCACATGGAGGTTGTTACGAAGAGTAGTATCCTTTATCATGACTTGCCAGTCCATTAGAGATTAATAGTTGAAGTTCAGATGGAACTGTTATAGACATTAAAGAACTTCACATCTTAGTAGCTTAGAAGTGGTTCGAACTTCTCCATGGTCATCTGCATGTTGACTAATATTCGCTGTATTGGAGGATGAACTTGCATAGATGCCGAAGTCTTCCTACTATTTAAGCCTGCTCAATCGACGTTAAGGATGTAAGGTAACTATCTTGTCTGCTAAAAGAAGTTCGACGGATGACTGGAAGACTTGAAGGAATTCGAATGAAGACTTGAAAGAGTCTAGTTGACTACTGGAAAGAATTTATCTAGATCAAAAGCTAGTTGGTAGCTATGATAGACAGACACAACTAGAATACACTAGTGAGTCTCAACTGTTCCTCTAGAGTTCAGCCACTTTCGAGGTCATCTGCAAGTGAATAACTATTCTGAATAGAAGATTGGTAAGGGTGGTGGATTCGCTGATTTAGACCTACGGTAGGTTTTTGGGCAAGAAGTTCGAACTTATTCTAAAGATGAGATCATTTTGTCAACTCTGGATTGCACATTCAAGGTCTTGACACAGGAATGTCGAGATCCACCACCCACAATACGATATAGAAGCTCGTTTGAGGAGAAGCTCTGCCAGGCTATGATTCTTGTTGTGAGATCCAACTACAATGGTGTGACTCGGCTTGAAGGAGATCTAAATGGAAGGAAGTTTGACCAACCTTAAGGTCGGCCAGGCTAGGCTACCTAGGGGTCTAATACTTTGCACTAGCTGCTTAGGCGACTACTTTCACTGTCCAAGTTCGTTTGAAAGAAGTTCGACTGGAGATAGGTTAACTACTTATAGTAGGGGAATTCGGCTACCTTTATTATTCAAGTTCGTTTGGGGGAGACCAACAATGCCTTGCAGGTTATGTAGTAATCTGGAGGAGCTGATAGCCAAATCTGAGAGGATCATCTAGCATGTTCAAATTGAAGATCGACAGTCTTAAAGTTAACTGGAGAAAGAATTCACATTAGCTATAGTTCGATCATGATCATCACTACCGGACAGGATCATCCCAAGCTTGGTCATCTTGCTAAACTTTGGTAGGAGCAGATTTATCACCAACACTAGTCACCCCACTCCTAAGTTTGAAGTTTGAAAGAAGAGAGTACAAACACGAGTGTCGAAGTTCTTTTTCACCTTCCTATTTTCGTAAGGCAGAGAATTTTGGTATTATCAGCGCTGTTGCTAATGCTTCCTTGATATGAAATGACCCAAAAAGAAAAGATTTTAAACTTTTCGTCAGAGGGGTGCTTGTGGTATGGCATCATTAAGGCCTCGCCACCTACCGAGTTCCACCATGATAGGTGGAACACATGTCCGATGGAGATCAAGTAGGAAGAACCCGCAAACATGGCCACCTTGGGTCTCTCTCGGGTATTTAAATCCTTTCCTCCCTTCCAGTGCCTTATTTCATTCTTGAGTTTTCTATGTCTTCCTGGTCTCCACCTTCTTTCCGTTCGAGAGCTTCGACCCACTCTATGATTTTCTCCGGCCATAAATGCTTCCCGATCCTTTCATGCCCCATCGATTGCCTTCTTGCCATATCGAACCATTCTAGGTTAGTGCCCAAACTTTCTCTTGGTTATTTTGTTACTTTTCAAACTCTAACCCTTCAGTTTTCTTAAGAGGCTTCACTCCTCTCTTTTTTTTTTAATTTTCAAAGTCTTTTTTCAAGTTTTAGTTTGATCCATTTGTCTTTCGCGAGGTCCTGGTTGATCGATTCTAGGAGCCCAGCCTGCTTAGACTTGATGGACTTGGGTCTCAAAGAATTAGCCGATCCCGTAGAAGCACCTCATCCCTCCTTTGTCCCTAGCACTATTCCTTATTTGCTTCATTTTGAGGACCTTTCTTTGATAAGAATTTAGTATGGAATACCCTCGAAGTATGAGCTAGAACTTTTCAGGACAAGTGGTTGAGCTTACTCTCCTCCCCTAGGTCATTTTTGTTCGTACACCGAGGCTCTCCATGCTAGACTCCAACCTCCAATCCCACCTTTTGTTATCGCCCTCTTTAGGTTCTTAAATATCTCCTTCATCTCTTTGGTGCCAAACTCATTTAGGTTCACCATAAGATTTCTATCTTTGTGCATCATGACCGAGGTCTGACCCACGATCTTTTTATTTCATAACTATTTCACTTTCAAATGCCACCCTACTACCAAAGACTGATGGTACATATCTCTCCAATTTGGAAAGAAGGAATTGCTAAAGGATGCCCCCACCTCGATTTATAATTGAAAGGAGAGATTCTTTTTCATCTCATGCCCCCTCCTAGAACTAGGATTGCCCTCCTGGAGGAATTTGAGATATTCAGTCCATCGTGCCCTGAGGCTAGAAAGGGAGGACCAAGACTTGTCTAATAAGCTTAGAGACTACCAATCTCCCCTTATATCTAGTTTGCTGGATGACTAGAACTTATTTAACTTTGGGCTTAGCCCTCTTAATCTGGCAGGTAGATTTTCATATCTCAATAACTTCACCTCATGCTCTCTTCTGACCTTGATCTTTACCATAGCAGAAATGACCCCGGAAGAGTGAAACTACCTAACCCAAGGGATCAAGACCCTCAAAAGGAAGGGTAGTCATGAAGAAGAGTCATCAAAAAAGGCCAAGGTTGGGGAAACAAGTTCGGCCATGCCAACCAAAATCATGCCCGCTCTAGAAGCCATCATGACCATGCCAAGCCCAACCTTGTCCGACGCCATCAACACCCTCATGCTCCCTGAGCAGGGGAGAGCAGCCAAAGAAAGAAAGAAGGCCACCACTAGGAAGGTCAAGAGGAATGTCGGAAGGTTTGACGGTGACAGCTCCAGCCAAGAGCAAGGTTCCTTAGATGATTGGGAAGTTGTCCAAACTTTGATGGATGGGAGCGTCCTTCCCCATATCATAGAGAAAATAATTCGAAAGGATGATGAGGAATGATTCAAAGAATCTTTTGCAGCCTTCCTTAAGGTAATCGATCTCTTCTGAGTCTTGGTTGAGTGTCGGTGTACTCTGAAGCCATAACTCTCTTTTTATTGTTTGTAGTTGGGACATTATTTATATGCCCTCTTGGAGGTGGTGAACCTTCGTAAGGCTGAGGCTTCGAGGGCTATCTAAGAAGCCCAAGTGGAGATCAAGAAGGTCTAAGCTAAGATTGAATGTCTGAGAGAAGCTTTAAGATCTCATTTCGTCGAGGTCGAGCACCTTCAAGAAGAACTATGGAGGGAGGAGCAAGTGTCGGTGGGGCTGAAGGCTGCCCTAGCACTGGAGGAAGATAAATGGAGAAAGGCCAAGGAGGAAGTCGACGCAGAGAAGGAGTGAGCTGTCGAAGTCTTCAAGTCCTCCAAAGCAATGGAGGATATCAAACTTGCCTTTGCTCAGGAGGCCTTTCTCGAATGATTCAAGGTTTGCATGAAATGGGTCACCAAGAGATTTCTAGATGTGGATCTCGACCTTCTAATTGAGGAGCCTGATGATGAAGCAGAACCTTCTCATGTTGGCATCACTTCTCTAGTCATAGAACCTGATGCTGTAACCTCTGATCCCACCCCTATGGTTCTAGAGCCCATCCCTGAACTAGGGGTCACCAAGGATGCATCGACCTCGCCTTCTGCCCCACCTTCCGAGGTTGAAAATCTTTGATAGTTATATTTTTCTTCTTTTTCTTTCACTACTCGAGACATTTTCAGCAATGAAGACAAGTTTTTCTTTATGTTTGATGTTGTGTCATGTCTATCATTTAGAATCCCCCTAGTGAAGGTAGCCATGACTCGTCGCCACCCATCAAAGCCACACCATTGCCCCAAGGTCTCCCTCTAAAATCTATCATTAGAGATCTACTGAAGGAGGTTCACCAGAATAAAGAAAAGTTGAAGAAGGTAAGGGGCGAACTTCAGAAATTGAAGAAGCATCATTTGGATGCCATGATTGAGATCACCCATCTTTGACAAGTCCATAAAAAGGACTCTATGGACTACATCAAAAACAAGCATCTTCTAATCGAAGAGTTGGAACGAGTGAACAAATCAGATAGTGAGAAGGTCTGGGCTTTATCTGCCCATGTCAGTTCCCTCGAGGCCAAACTTTGAAACTCAAAAGAGAAAATCAAGCAATTAAAGAGTGGCACAACCTAGGGCCAGAATCGGGTAGAGCTCGACTGGGATTGGTCGAAAAAATTTTTCGACCTTCAGGCACAGCTGAGCAACACTAAGCGGTTGTATAATTCCCATCGGATCAGTTGGCATGAGAAGATTGAGAGTTATAAGAGAAAACTTAATAAAGCAAATTTCGAAGTTGTACAGCTTCAAAAATAGTTGGTGGACAATACTCAAGTCCGCCTAAGTGCTCCTCCAGATGAAATCGCCACTTTGAAGGATGCTCTTAAAAATTTCACCACAAAGTTTGAGGGCACGGAGAAGGAACTTCATGAACTAAAAGTTCAAATGGTCTACCAGGAAAGCTTGGTGAAGGATGCCGAAGCTGAGTCGGCGATTCTTAGGAAGAGGCTTCGGGAGATGGAGGAAGAGTCATGTAGGTGGGAGAGGATGCTGAGGAAGAGCTTGGTAGTCAGATAGAAGCTTAAGGAGAGAATAGAGGGCTTCGAACTCTCCATCGCAATGGATGGGGTCGGTAGCCCGAAGTCCAATTCTAAGTAGGACTTCATTTTTTTTTTGGTAACTGATCCTACCAATTCATCCACAGCAGGGTGAGGTCCACCTCCTATTCTTGAAGTGGTTGGCTATTTTTCTTGTTAGGATGAGGTCCTCCTTCTATTTCTAACAAGGTTACCGAAGCACAGAAGGACCATTGAGAGGGCCTCTCCCCAACATCATCGATTTAAGAATCAAAGATCTTCACCCTCATAAAGATAAGGTTAACCTCCTGTTTAAGAACCGGAGGCCTTCGCTTTCCCGTAGGGTCTTCATCCACATTCGGGCGAGGTCCACCTCCTATTCCTAATATGGTTGGCTATTTTTTTTGTTAGGATGTGGTCCTCCTATTCCTGACAAGATTATCGGGGCATAAAAGGGCCACTGAGAGGGCCTCTCTTTAGTGTCATCGATTTAAAAATCGAAGGTCTTCACCCTCATTTAGATGAGGTTAATCTCCTATTTAAGAACTGGAGATCTTTCTTTCTCCATAGGATCTTCATCCATATTAGGACAAGGTCCACCTCCTATTTCTAATGTGGTTAGTTATTTCTCTTGTTAGGATGAGGTCCTCCTCCTATTCCTAACAAAATTGCCTAGATATAGAAGGGCTGCTGAGAGGGCCACTTTCCAATGTCACCGATTTAAGAATTAAAGATCTTCACCCTCATTTAGATAAGGTTAACTTTCTATTTAAGAATCAGAGGCCTTCACTTTCCCACAGGATCTTCATCCACATCAAGATGAGGTCTATCTCTTATTTCTAATGTAGTTGGCTATTTTTCTTGTTAGAACGAGATCCTCCTCATATTCCTAACAAAGTTACTAGGGCACAGAAGGGCCGTTGAGAGGGCCTCTTCTCAATATCATCGATTTAAGAACCAGAGGTCTTCATCCTTATTTAGATGAGGTTAACCTCTTATTCAAGAATTGGAGGCCTTTGCTTTCCCGTAGGATCTTTATCCACATCAGGACGAGGTCCATCTCTGGTTCCTGATGTGGTTTTCTATTTTTCTTGTTAGGATGAGGTCCTCCTCCTATTCCTAATAAGGTTGCTAGGGCACAGAAGGTCCACTGAGATGGCTTCTCCCCAACATTATCGATTTAAGAACTAGAGGTCTTCACCCTTATTTAGATGAGGTTAACCTCTTGTTCAAGAATTGGAGGCCTTCGCTTTCCCATAGGGTCTTCATCTACATCAGCGTAAGGTCTACCTTCTGTCTTGATATGGTTGGCTATTTTTCTTGTTAGAATGAGTTCCTCCTCCTATTCCTAACAAGATTACTAGGGCACAGAAGGATCACTAAGAAGGCCTCTCCCCAACGTCACTGGTTTAAGAACCAAAAGACTTCGCTTCCCCGTAGGGTCTTCATCTATATTAAGATAAGGTCCACCTCCTGTTCCTAATGTGGTTGATTATTTTTCTTGTTAGGACAAGATCCTCCTTCTGTTCCTAACAAGATTACCGAGGCACAGAAGGACCATTAAGAGGGTCTCTCTCTAATATCAATGATTGATGAATCGAACATCTTCACCCTCATTTAGATGAGGTTAACCTCCTATTTAAGAACCAAAGGCCTTCGCTTTCATTAAGAATGAAATTTTGTTGAATAATTTTCTGCCATTGCATAGTTCAGCATCGAAAGATAGAATGTTAAAAATAAGGAAATTTTATTATGGGTTTATTAATAGTACATCCATAGATTTTTCAAATTCCATGACCGTAGAAGTATTGCCCCTTCAAGCTCCTTTAGGTAGTAAGTCCCAAGTTGGACAACCTCTACGACCTCATAAGGGCCATCCTAATTTGGGACGAGCTTTTATTGACTCTGAGATTGTGAGATGTCTACTCAATGAAGTACCATATCTCACACCTTGAATGCTTTACTCCTGACCTTAGAATTGTAATAACATTAGAATTGTAATAACGGGCCGCTTTCTATCTGTAAGCCGCCATCCTGATCTATGCCTTCTCTTGTTTCTCTTCCAACAAGTCAAAATTGGCTCTAAGATCTTGTGAATTTCTTTGTTTATTGAATGCTTTGACTTATGTTAAAGGGAGTTTAAGTTCTATTGGAATGACTGCTTCCATTCTAAAGGCTAAGGCAAATGGAGTTTCTCCAGTTGGCAATCTCTGAGTAGTTCTATAAGCTAAAGTACATGATAGAGTTCATCCACCCATGTTTCTTTCATCCTTTCAAGTCTTATCTTTATTTCCTATAACAGGGTCTTGTTGGTCACCTCAGCCTTGTCATTTGCCTATGAATGAGCTACCGAGGTGAAGTTGTGAGAGATATTTAGATCTTCATAGATCTCGACAAACATTATTCTCATAAATTAGCGCCTGTTATCAGTAATTAAAGTTCGAGGTAGCTCAAATCTATAAACTATTGACTTGCAGACAATGTCTTACACTTTTGCTTCAGTAATTATAGCCAGAGGTTCGGCTTTAATCCATTTAGTAAAGTAGTTTATGGCCACTAGAAGAAATTTTCACTGTCTGAATGCCATAGGAAAGGGTCTGAGTATGTCCGTCTTCCATTGTGCAAATGGCCATGGGGCATTCAGGGGTGTAAGTTGAGAAGCTGGTTGTCTCTAAATATTGACATTCCTCTGACATCGATCATATTTTTTCATATATTATACTGCATCCTGATGCATAGTCGACCAATAGTAGCCCTATCAAAATTGCTTGTGAGATAAGGATCTTGCCCCTAGATGGTTTCCATATATCCCCTCATGCACCTCCCATAATGCATAATCTACCTCAGAAGGTCGAAGATACTTTAGGAGCGGCAAAGAGTACGACCTTTTATATAGTTTATTCTCGTATAAAATATATCGAAAGGCTTGATTTCTCAATTTTGAAGCTTCTTTTGGATCTCGAGGGAGGACACCATCCTTGAGATAAGTGAGAAATGGATCGAGCCAGCTTGGCACTTGATCGATTTGCATTATAGTCTGGGATTCCTCTGAGTTTGGATATTTTAGAATTTCAAAGAAGACTTTCTTGGGTAATTCATTTGGTGCTAGTGTGGCTAACTTGGAAAGAAGATCGGCCCTGACATTTTTTGTTCTTGAGATCTATTGGATATCAAAACTGCTGAAGGTCGAGGTTAGACTTTTACCTTTTCTAGATACTTCTTCATGCTTTCCTCCCTAGCTTCATAGTTGCCACCAACTTGCCTGACTATTAACTGCTAGTTGCTATAAACTTTGAGATGATCTGCCTCCAATTCCTTGGCTATTCTTAGCCCTACTATCAGGGCTTTGTATTCCACTCTATTAATTATTGGGGGAAATTCAAAGCACCGTGCATATTCAGCAATAGTTCCCCCTAGGTTGACGAGGATCAATCCTGCACCTACACCGAAACCATTTGATGAACTGTCTACATGCAGGGCCTGAAAGCCTTCTAGGGGGTCTACCCTTTCTTTAGAGAGGTTTGACTGTAACCATGGAACATTGTCCTCAGTCTGTTCAGCTTCATCCAGAATTATCCATTCTACTATAAAGTCTGCCAATATCGAAGCTTTGATTGATGGTTGAGGTTTGAAATTAATGTCAAACTCTATGAGTTCAATTGTTCATTTTGCTATTCTTCTAGAGGTATCTGTCTGATGAAGAACTAATTTGATGGATTGATTGGTGAGAAATGTTATGGAGTGCCTCTAAAAATAAGGTCGTATCCTTCAAGCTGCAATCAATAAAGCATAAGTTAGTTTCTCTAACTTAATATACCTATTTTTCGCATCTCTTAGAACTCGACTCATGTAGTAGATCGATCTCTATACTTTTGCCTTTTCTTTGACTAGGACTACTACAAGGGCCGTAGGAGAGACCGCTAAATATAAAAATAATTTCTCACCAAGTTCAAGCTTGGCTAATATAGGAGGTGAGCCGAGGTAGTTTTTTAATTTCTCAAATGCTTGTTGGCATTCAGGAGTCTAGCAGAAGTTCTTTGGTTATTTGAGGATTTGAAAAAAGGGCATACACCACTCGATCGATCTTGAAATGAAGCAATTTAGAGCCACCACCTTTTCTATTAGGTGCTAGATTTCTTTTATTATCTTCGATG
This sequence comes from Cocos nucifera, assembly GCA_006176705.1. Lineage (NCBI taxonomy): Eukaryota > Viridiplantae > Streptophyta > Magnoliopsida > Arecales > Arecaceae > Cocos > Cocos nucifera. The sequence continues at coordinate 303,450 of QRFJ01001145.1, forward strand.
CAGTCATTTCTTGAATGGCTCAGATTTTCTCTAGGTTTGCTTTGATTCCATGCTGCGACACCATGAACCCTAGAAATTTTTCTGAAGTTACTCTGAAGGCACACTTGGTCGGGTTCAGCTTCATCTTATACATCCAAAGCACACTAAAGGCTCTTCAAGGTCGGTAATATGTTTTGTAGAAGATCGACTCTTGACAAGCATGTCATCTACGTAAACCTCCATGTTACGATCGATCTGCTCCTTGAAGAACTTGTTTACCAGGCACTGATAGATCGTTCTTGCATTTTTTAGTCCGAAGGGCATAACCCTATAATAATAAAGACTGTGGCCAATAATAAAAATAGTTTTCTCCTCATTCTCTAATGCCATACAGATTTAATTATAATTGAAGAAGGCATCGATGAAAGTGAGGAGTTCATGGCCTGAGGTGGCATCCATCAGTTGATCAATCTTAGAGAGGGGGTAGCTATCTTTTGGGCATGCCTTATTCAATTTTTTGAAATCTATGCACATCCGCCACTTGCTGTTTGCCTTCTTCATAAGGACCATATTGGAGACTCAGTTTGGCTAGGATACTTTCTAGATGAATCCCACCTTGAGAAGTTTGTCAATCTCTTCCAAAATTGCCTTCTGCCTCTCTAGTGCATAGCCATGTATCTTTTTCTTTACTAGCTGATGCTTGGGGTCAATGACCAGATGATGTTCCATAACTTTGGCATCAATTCCAGGCATGTCTATGAGAACCCAAGCAAAAACATCTGTATTTCTTTATAGGAAGGCGATGAGCTACTTTCTGACTTCTTCCCTCAAGTTGGAGCTGATCTGAATAGTGCACACTTCATTTCCATCATTCAAAGGGATTGCGACAAGATCTTCCATAGGCTTACCCCGTTCTTCTATAACGTCATCACGAACGTCAAGCCCATCCACTAGACAAGGATCTGGTTGTCCATCCTCTTGTAAAGCAATTGAGTAGCAATGTCTTGCCAGAGCTTGGTCTCCTCTAACTTCTTCGATCCTATAACTTGTTGAGAAATTTATTTTCAGATAATAAGTTGATACCATGGCCCGTAGTGCATTCAAACTAGGTCAGCCCAAGATTGCATTATAGGCGAAAGAAGTTCTTATCAGTAGAAAATCAACTTATGCTTTGGACTGTCTTGGGTACCATCTTACAACCACCGTTAATGTTATTATCCCTTCAACCAACACAGCATCACCGATGAAGCCTACCATAAGGAGTTCATTAGTCCCAAATAGTTATTAGGTATGGATATTTTGGAAAAAGCATCGTAAAATAAAACATTGGTAGAGCTTTCTTTATTAATAAGAATACGGCATGCATCATAGTCAGCAATATTCAAAGAAACTACAACCAAATCATTATACGGAAATTGAACCCCTTGAGCATCTTTCTTAGTGAAGGTAATGGGTTCTTCCATCCTCTGCTTCTTTGTTGACTCTCCTGATCCACTTGCTTCCCCCCTTCAAAGTCCTCCAGCGATAGTATTGATGATCCAATTGATGGCCGATCTCCCTGCTGCTCTTCCCTCCTAGGCGGTTCAGGCATGGTAGCGCCTTTTGCCGATCTTCTCTTTCTTCAGGCCAACATCATAGAAATTGGCAAAGGTGGCCTCATCTGATGAGCTCCTCGATCTCATCTTGGTGCTGGATGCAATTTTTAGTATCGTGATCATGGTCATGATGGTAGAGGCAGTACTTATTGGGATTGTGCTTGGATGGATGGGACCGCATCTTTTCTAGCCTTGGCAACTGCTCCTTAATTTCCATCAGTACATATGCCTTCAAAGCATTTAAGAAAGCATAGTTATGGAATCTTTGAGGAGAGGAGTTCCGTCATGTCCTCCGATCCAGACTTCTTTGTTGATGAGCTCGGGGTGGGGTCCAAGTTTGCCTATGCTTACGAAGTCTAAAGCACGACAAAGCTTCGCTTCGCTTCTCTGCAACTATGGGCTTGCTGAATTCACTGGCCTACTGCTCTTTTACAACTTCATCATCTTTTACTTGGAAAGTCTAATCTACCCGAGCATAACCCTCAGCCCAGGCCAATATATCAGCAAAATCCTTGGGGTATTTTCTCTCCAGGCAGGATAGAAGAACCTTCAACGCAACCATGGCCATTGATTGGTTCAAGTTCTAGACCTCCAGTGCAGCAGCATTGAAGCGGCTAATGTAAGCTTGGATGGACTCTCCTTCCTTTTGTTTGATGTTGATGAGAGAGTTTGAACCTCATCTTAGATGTCAGCTACTTATAAAATAAGCCATGAACTGACGACCCATTTGATCAAAAGAATAGATTGTACCCAGCTTAAGGCTGGAATATCAATTTCTTACTGCTTCATTCAGAGTTGAGGGGAAAGCCCAACACAAAATGGTGTCTGGTGCATCGTGGAGCAGCATCTTGATCCGAAAGGCCTCAAGGTGGTCAACTGGACTTGAGGTCCCATCGTAACTCTCAAATTGAGGGAGTTTGAAGTTCGATAGGATGGGCTCTCGTATAATTTGAGGGAAGAATGGAGGGTCGGTGCAAATATCGTCAATGTGGTCAGGGGCAGCATGGCGAAGCTTCTCAATCTATCGATTCATCTTTTAAAGCTTCTGGTTGAGAAGATCTTTTTGATCATGAATCTTAAGGGTTTTTTGGTTGAACGATGGTAGGGATCTTACAAGGATGGAGTTATGGTCAGAACAGGGGCTCGCCACTCTCTGCTTCTCCTTCTCAGGGGTTATCAACCAGCTTCCCTAGGTATGCCTTCCCTACACTAGATCTCGATATTCTGGTGAAGTTTCCTCCAGCTGGATTGGCATCAGGGGTTGTTGCATGGCCTGCACTACTTCAGTGAGACCCTTAACCTACTGCATCAATAGGTTGAACTACTCTGATCTACCATGGCTATCGGTGGAGGCTAAGGCACCGATGAGTGAATCAGAGCAAGAGGGTCTGGTTCAGATCTAGCAGTGGAGGCAGTAGAATGCTGGGTAGAATCCTTCCTTGGTGGCATCTTTTAGAAGCAAACAAAAATCAGAAGGAAAGGAATGAGAGGGGTTGAAAATTAAAGATGAACAAGATCGACTGAGTACTTCTTTTAGAACAAGGGTTCAGAATTTCTTCCTTTAGTGCCAATCTAGTTGTTGGAGAAAATGGTACTGATGTTGGAGTCACTGAAGTGGATGGAGATGAGGCTGCTAATGGGATCTACAAGAAGAAGTCCAAACTGAAGACCGATGGCTCCGGCAGGATCCTCTGATGCTTAAGTTGGTTCTCTGACCAACAAGAATAGAGTGCTCAGAAGAATTAAGATAGAGACAAGAGCTTAGAGAGAAAATGTATCTAAAGGATCCATTATATAGGCAAAGCTGGTAACAAAGTGATGGTGACAACCGTAACTACCTGGTAGTGGGCCGTTCAGATCATGTGGAGTTTGTTACGAAGAGTAGTATCCTTTGTCGCAACTTGCTAGTTCGTTGAAGATTAATAGTTGAAGTTTGGATGGAAATATTATAGATAGTGAAGAACTTCATATCTCAGTAGCTTAGGAGTGGTTTAGACTTCTCCGAGGTCATCTACATGTTGACTGTTATCCGCTGTATTAGGGCTTGAACTTGCATAGATGCTGAGGTCCTCCTGTTGTTTAATCCTGCTTGATCGACGTTCAGGATGTAAGACGGCAATCTTGTCTACTGAAAGGAGTTCAGCGAACAACTGGAAGAAGTTCATTTGACAAACTAGAAGGAATTTGAGTGAAGACTTGAAAGAGTCCAATTAACTAATGGAAGAAATTCATCTAGATTAGGAGCTAGCTGGTAGCTACGATAGATGGACACAACCAGAATACACTAGCGACTCTCAATTGTTCCTCTTGAATTTGGCCACTTTCAAGGTCGTTCGTAATGAAAAGGCAAGTGTGGTGCTCCCAAGTCTTGGAAGATCGTGAAGGAGTCAAGGATGTGGCTCCTGAAGGCTAGAATTTCTCGAAGATGTATCAATAAGGATAAAGAGGCTGGCACACAGTCAGGCTGGCTCGAATACGCATCCGAGCCGGCTCGATTTTTGACTGAGCCAGCTTGATGGTGGTAAATAGATCTGGACGGATTTTCTATTTGATGTTGGATTGGATCAAATCCAAGAGGTCTTAAGGCCTGGTACGAGAGGTCTTAAGATGGCTAATTCATGTATTGAGCTAGATCTTTAGTCCAAGGGATGAGAGCATGTAAGACATGGGTTTACATGAGCTTGAGTGAGTATTTTCACGTATGGGTTAGCCAAGAAAAGTTTAAGGGCTGAGTCATGTTAACTCAGGATGTCTATATATATACTTGTATATGTAGATTACGATAAAAAAGAATAAATTGAATCTTTTTTCTTTCTGAAACCATAGCTTTCTCTCTTTATCACTCTATCACCGTCTCATCTTCTTATCATCTGTCTTTATCTTTCTTGCTATCATCTCCAACTTTCTTCCTCAAAGTTGATAAAAGGTACAAGAATTATAACATGTCTAAAAATAATTCATAATAAGTGGTATTGAGCCAGGTTGTGTGGAAGGAGGAGAAGATGCCTAAAAGTTGAAGATCTTCAAGTGCTGTGAATTCAGCAAGATCCTATCAAGGTATTTGTCAAATTTCTTATATCTGTGTTGCATTTATTTTGGCTTGGATCCAGCCATAGGAAGCAATGTGAAGGTTGATTTCAAGAAGTTCGATGAAAAAGGAAACTTATTATATGGAAAGTTAATGTGGATGATCTTCTGGTTTAAGTTGAATTGGATCAGACATTAGAATAGAAGCCTGAAGGGATGTCAGATCGCCAGTGGATATCTCTGAAAATGAAAGCCTGCTCTATGATCAGAGGATGTTTATCGGATATGGCATTCTATTCAATTTTAGAGGAGAGGACCCCAAGAGGCTTATGGTCGAAGTTGCAAACTATTTATATAGGTAAGAATACATGCAATAACTTTATGTTGAAGAAGAAACTATATAGCCTTCGGATGCAAGAAGGCGGAGATGTCTTGGGACACATTCAGAAATTCGATCAGATGTGCAACAAGTTGCAGAATATTGGAGTAAAGATGGAGAAAGAAGATAAATCGTTGCTTCTGTTATGCTCGTTGCCCTCATCCTATGATCCATTGGTGATGACGCTGCTCTAATTAGATATATGTGCCCTAGAAGCCAGAATTGGCTGACACTTGTAATACACTTCTAGGGGCAAAATTATAATTTTGATTATAAATAATAAAATAAATTATTTTCTATCATAAATGTGTATTTAGTTTCTATGATATATCCCTTGAGATAATGGTAATGATAATTCATATTTTCAAGAGATGAAAATTTAAGACATGAATTTTCATTTATTAACTCATAAAATGCTCCTGACCATAGGATCATCATGAGGATGGTGATTGATCCAGAAGGTTGGTGTACAATCGCTTCTTCATAATAGATGAATCTTAAGTCTATGGTGTAGAGACACCAAAGCGAGAGTACAAGTACTTGTTAGGGAATGAGGGCACTGAGCGTGACCACCTCGAGTAGTCATAAGAAAGTCTACCTTCTCATCGATGATTGACTCAAAGCTGTAGTGGTGTGTCTAGTTCTTTGACCTAAGGTGCATCGGTAGTTCACTTTGAGAGTGTTATAGTTTGACTACACCATGACTCGATCTCCTAGCCATTCAGAATCCTGAGGTGTATGTTGGCTATAACATGTTCATTGTAGGAATTGGATTGCACCATGAGGAAATCTATCTGCCTCGATAGAAGAAGAGCAGCCCTATGATGATCATGAGAATCAAGTCCATAAACCCATGGCCATGGTAGAAAGTAAAATAATAGAAAGAGTTTCTATTAAGGTTTTCACATCGGACATGAATCGAATGATTAAATCATATGATAGAAATTAGGGTTTGACGAGTTCACCTTAACCCTAATCTGATCGGAGCTCAAGATAGAAGAACTTAATCACATAATTAGTTGTACCGAGAGGTTTGTTTTTAGTTTTGATGGGTTACCACCATATACTGCTAGGTGTTATTGGTAGATTTTGGGAGCAATTAGAATGATTTAGATAATCGATTATTCCAGTTGTCTGAATTAGAAGAGTTCTGATCCATCGAAAGAAGTTTTGATGATGTCGATGATGGAGATCATGATATATCCCATTACCATATAGAATTGAACCTAACTAGATCACACAAATAAGAGTTTGGATCTGGATATCATCAATTGGACTAACCTAGTTCAATTAATTTGAATTAGATTCAATTAGGTTCAAGGGAATCATGCTAGCACACGATTGAGCCTAACGTTCTCCTTTTTCTATCATTAAAAGTTGTCTCAACTGAGCCAAATATGTTTGTGCTCACTCAGGTACCTTTACTTAGTCTAACTGGAGCTTGTCTAGGTCAGAAAAGGATTATCTTAATTTATGAGATAAATTTGAGATAACACCTGCCATTTTTCATCACCTGCTAATTCTTGTCCTTTGACTTTGGTCAAACGTTGACCTTTGATCCTTGGACATCTACCCATGTGTTATGCACTTATTGGAGAGTAGATAGGGGCTTGTCCCCTTATCGAAATTTGGAAAGAAGGGGGTGTATGCCTAGGATGGCGTGCGCCCATGGATAGGGAGGCCTGGAGTCCCATACGGATGGGACTCCAGGTTGCTTCTTGGATTCTACTTAGGTGATCCTTACCTATAGACTTTGACCAGTCTTAGGTGCCATCTAAGGATGAATTTATGGGGCTATCATTTGATTGGATCAGGTGATATCATCCCACCAATCAGATTTGGATCTGATTATATGAAGCAATGCGATTGGCCAGGATGATGTGGCACTGCATGCCGCAGTAGGGTCTATAAATAAACCCTATCTACGCCCCACTTTCAGAGAGTTTCCTCTTAGCCATGCCCCAATGCTGCCCCTCTCCCTCCTCCATGCCATCTTCTGATCCTCTCTCTCCTCTCACGCCCAAGGAAAGTTGGGCTTCAGTTTGGTGCGATCCAGGCAAGAAAAGGCAGACGAGAAAGGAAGAAGGCAACACTGCTGCAGAGACGACTACTGATCTTCAGAAGAAGTTTTGAAGATCCTCCAAATCAGATCCAGATCTAATTTTTGAAAAAGTGATAAAGAAGGAGAAGATCTCTAGATCCATCCCAAGTGAATATCGGTAGAGGCCAGGTGCTTGCGTGGCTAGATCTAGAACCTCAGGCAATCAGCAGGATCATCAAAAGGTAATCAGATTACCCACATCAAGGTATAAATTAAATTAAATTAAATTTATTTTTATTTTTATTTATTAGATCTATAAAATTAGATTTGAAACATCTCAAATCTGATCTAGATATATAAAAAATTTTTTTGAAATATCTCTCTCGATCCGATCAGATCTGAACGAACCTGATCAGAGAAATCAGGATTTTTCTTTAAAATGGTATCAGAGCCAGGTTCAATAAAATTGTTTTGATCTATTTTTAATTTATTTTGATCTAATAAATAGGATATTTTAGTTGTTTTATGAGATGTGATTAGATCTAAAATTAAAAAAATTAAAATTAAATAATATAGATATAAGTTCTACAATATGCATGACTAGTTGTAAAATAGAATAGTTCTATAGGTAGTCTTGCATGATCATGATTTATTTTAATTAAATTATGATTTTAGATCTATTTTTTTTTATTTTTTGATGATTATAAATATTATAATAAGATCTAAAAAATAGAAAATAAAATTATTTAATTTTCAGATCATATGACATATGATGATTGCATGTCTAGACTAGTTGTAGAATAATTCTACATAGTTGTCTAGATTAGAATTTATTTTAATGTGATTAATTTAAATTTAATTTTTTAGATAATTATGAGATAATTTAGATCTAAAAAATATGCATTCATGATACATGAGATGTGTACAAAACATGTATTAGGTTAGATCAAATTTTATATATGAGATATATGACGTAGATCCAACTAGTTTTGTAGATTTGTGTTTCTGATTAAGGCGTTCCCCTTGATGGGTTCGGTGTACAGGATGAAAGCATGGATTTCAAAGCAAAAACATGAAATTATATAAACCAAACCCAAACCTTAGGACCACCTCATTAGCAATTAATCATATAACATGCATTTATAACATAAAAGAAAGTATTAGAACATACCTCTTATCGCTAAATCCTAAATTGACCATGATCGCCGATAGCAGTCCGTCAGGATTTCCACCCAGTGCCCACATGTTCACCCTCCAACATTGATCCACACAGAGACTTGATCAAGACACCAGCACCTTTGATTTATATAATTAGAGTTCTAATAATAAGAACTTTAATTAAAAGGGCAAGACCTTCTTTTTTCTTTATGTCACCTTCCTTGCCTCTCCTTATCTATCTTTCTTTTTTTTTTGTCTTCTTAATTTTTCTTCCTAATCTCTTAGTCTTAAGATGACTTCTTGTCCCTATAATAACAAGGTCTAGATAAGAGAAGAAAAGAAAGAAAATTGGATAAAAAAAAACTCTTGTAAGAAAGAAAAGATAATGTTTACACACTAACGGACTCTTGATGCGCACCCTTATTTATAATGTATGTAGGGGTGCCATCTAAAAATCTCACGCCCTTCCCATATCAATATCTCATGCCCCATCATCAAATCTCACACCCATCTGAATTTTGTGCCATTTAAAATTATGTAGACTTAGTCCAAGAGGTGCCTTAAAACAAAAGGACTTTTCGGACTAATTCTATGTAGTTTTTCTATGAAGAGTCGCAATGCATAAATATATGGCACCATAATTCAAAAGTTTGGATTAGATTAGGTGGCCATCTAATGGCTCTTAAAGGGATGCCCATTCATCAAGAAGGCATGGAGATAAACTTTGAATAGTCAAAGTCCCAAGAGACTTTGACTTGGTCCAAGAGACGTCAAGGAGGAGTAGGCGGCATGGAGTCTTGGGCGGCAAGGGGTCTTGGGCGACAATACATCCTGGGTGAAAAGAAAAAAGAGTATTTCATCTATAGAAGGACTCTTCTACGCCCCATATCTGATGTCCATGCCAATATAAAAATTTACGTGATATAACAAAATGGAAAAAGTCAAAGAAGGTAGGCGCCAACAAATTCCATGTGCCAAAGAGTTCTTTGCGCATGAAAGACTTCCCATGCGCAAGAGAGAGACTCTCTGGCACATGGGATGTAGGTATGTGGTGTCCAATCTGAAGCTCAATCAATCTAGGTTAATCCAACTCAAGATCAAATCCTATTTGGCTCAAATCGGATCTAAATTAGCCTAAATCGGAAGCTGATTCGAATCCAATTCGAAACCAGGTGCTAGGGTTTGCTACATATGCTAACATGTTCATCTTGCAAACATGATCTAATCTAATTAAACCCTTAATCAACTCTCTTTGTGTATGATCCATTGGGTTCCACATCTAACCAGCGTGAGTCTGGATGTGATTTGACCTAATATGGTTAGAACTCAACCAAATCGATTTAGGTCAAAACTAGCCAACCCAATTTGACTTAATTTAGAACACTTTTTAATTTAATGATCAAATTAAAATTTTAACTTGATCGAATCTACAAGACATGATTGACGTCTAGCAATGTTTCATGACTATCTAGAAGATGTGAAATTTTGATGAAAATATCAAAAATACCCTTCAGTGAAAATTGCCATGCAACTAGATCCTTCGATCTCCCTGCATCCTGAATATGACTTTGGATATGGAAATATGTCAACCCCAATATCATATTCATTTCTCTTTCAATCTTATGATAATGATTGATTTAATGAAATATTAGAAACCATTTCTAATTTTAATCATGCTTTGATCAAAGTCTTCGTGAATCATTATTTGTTTGAAGCAGGTAGGATGCTATTTCCTCTTACCAGGAGAGATCGATTCTATGTTAACCTACTCACAACGTTCATATATATAATCTACCACATCCAGATCATCCCGTACATAACTGAGTCATGAATGAGTTTGAACCAAAATATGGATTTATATATATAAGATTCTATGGTAGTTTCAGGTCAAAGGATTACATGCACAAATTCCACTATGAAAACTATCTATTGACATGTAGATAAGACTCCATTTAGATATTCTCAATTTGGATCAATTTAGTGAACTCATTCTCTAATAAGCACCCACATTCTTGTATTAGTATCATACACAAGTTATTATGAGATCAATCACCCTCTCAATCGAGTATACAAAGATTGTGCTAGTCTTATCGAAAACATTGATCCCTAACTCAGTGTCCCATCGACTAGGAATATTTAAATTAGGGTTTTAAGATTTTAGGCCTCACTAGTATGATCTCATCATAATCCTAAAACTATAGCCCTAATTTATAGGGTTCATCATAATCTTGAATAAATAATAAGACACTGCATATGATGAAATAAATGCTTTTATTTATTAAAAATGTTATTACATGAGTCTGAAAGACAAAGAACATCCCAAAAATAAATTGGCTTGAGGGCATATTCCTTTTAATCTCCCACTTGCACTAAAGCCAATCGCCCTTATATTTTAATCCCATACAATCAAGGTGGCGATCAAACAGCTGCAGTGGTAAAGCCTTAGTGAATGGGTCTACTATGTTGTTCTTTGTGTCCACTCATTCTATTACGACATCTTATCTTTCAATAATTTCTCAAACAAGATGGAAGCATCTAAGAATGTGTTTGGATTTATGATGAGACCTTGGATCATTTGCTTGAGCTACAGCTCTAGTATTATCACAGTAAAGTGGTACTGGATTCTCAATTTCAGGAATAACTTCCAATTCAGTGATGAACTTCTTCATCCAGATAGCTTCCTTGGCGGCTTCACTTATAGCTATGTATTCTATTTCAGTAGTTAAGTCAGCTACAATTGGTTGCTTAGTACTTTTCCAACTCACTACTCCACTGTTCAGAGTAAATACATATTTTGAAATGGATTTGCTATCATTTGGGTTTGATTGAAAACTAGAATCAGAATATGCTTCTAATTTAAGATCAGAACCTCCATATACTAAAAAAATATCTTTAGCCCTTCTCAAGTACTTAAGAATATTTTTCACAGCTTTCCAATGATCCTCTCTTGGATCAGCTTGAAATCTACTTGCAATGCCTAAAGCATAAGCAACATCAAGCCTTGTACATAACATGGCATACATTATTGATCCAACAGCCGAAGCATAAGGAATAGAACTCATTCTATTTCTCTCTTCAGGTGTCTTAGGAGACATCTTTTTAGAGAGATGTATGCCTTGACTCATGGGTAAATAACCTCTTTTACTCCCATCCATACTGAATCTTTTCAGTATTAAGTCAATGTACCTTGATTGGGACAAGCCTAGCATCCTCTTAGATCTATCTCTATAGATCTTTATTCCTAGTATATAGGATGCTTCTCCCAAATCTTTCATGAAAAACTTATTTGATAGCCATAATTTGACTGATTATAACATTGGGAATATCATTCCCAATGAGTAGTATGTCATCTACATACAGAACCAAGAAGACTATGGTTCTCCCACTAGTTTTCTTGTACACACATGGTTCATCAACATTCTTGATAAAACCAAACTCTTTTACTATTTCATCAAAATGGATGTTCCAACTCCTTGATGCTTGCTTTAATCCATAAATGGATCTCTTAAGCTTGCATACCTGATTTGGTTTCTCATTTGACTCAAATCCCTCTGGCTGTGACATATAGACCTCCTCCTCAAGGAAAACCATTAAGGAAGGTAGTCTTTACATCCATTTGCCATATTTCATAGTCATGGTATGCTGCTATAGCAAGCATAATCCGAATAGATTTGAGCATGGCAATAGGTGAAAATATTTCATCATAATCAATCTCCTATTTTTGCCTAAAACCCTTAGCCACCAATCTGGCCTTATAGGTTTCTATTTGACCATCAGCTCCAATCTTTTTCTTAAAAATCTATTTGCATCCAATAGGATTTATATCCTCTGGTGCATCCACCAAAGTCCATACATGTTGGTGTGCATGGATTCCATTTTGGATTGCATGGCAGCCAGCCATTTGTAAGAGTCCTTACTTTTGACTACTTCCGCATAGGTCAGAGGTTCGACATTTTCAATGTCTTGGGCTTCATTATTCTCAATAATGAAACCATACCTCATAGGTATATTTCGTACTCTTTTAGATCTATGGATAGGAGTTATGTGTTCTGGTTCTTTTATATAATTATTTGGTTGAGAAATTTTTATTTGTTTTTCTTGAACTTCACTAAGTTCAATATTTCTACCACTGCCCTTTTTTAGGATAAATTCTTTTTTCCACAAAAATGGCATGCCTACCAACAAATACCTTTTGCTCAGTAGGATGGTAGAATATATATCCTATACTATTTCTAGGATATCCTATAAATAGACATCTGTCTAATCTAGCATCAAGTTTATGTCCAAAATTTCTTTTGACATAAGCTGGACAACCCCATATCTTAAGATACTTAATATTAGATTTCTTACTTCTCCATATGTCATATGGAGTACTCGATACAGATTTAGAAGGAACTCTATTCAAGATGTAAATTGCAGTTTCCAGAGTATGACCCCAAAAAGAAATAGGTAAATCAGTGAAGCACATCATGGACCATACCATATCTAATAAGGTACGATTTTTTCTTTTGGCTACACCATTTAATTATGGTGTATAAGGAGGTGTCCATTCAGAGAGAATCCCTTCAACTTTAAGATAGTCTAAAAACTCACCAGATAAGTATTCTCCTTTTCAATCAGATCGAAGGATTTTTATACATTGTCCAGTTTATTTTTCGACCATACTTTGATACTCTTTAAATTTATCAAAGGCTTCTGATTTGTGTTTCATAAGATACACATATCCAAACCTAGATAAATCATCAATAAATGTAATAAAATAAGAGTATCCTCCTCTGGCTTGAGTTGTCATAGGACCACATACATCCATATGTACAAGTCCTAATAACTCATTTGTCCTTTCTCTATGTCCATTAAATGGAATCTTGGTCATTTTACCCATGAGGCATGATTCATAAGTTTCCAATGATTCATAATCAAAAGGATCAAAGAACTTTTCTTTGTATAACTTGTTAATCCTAGCCTCACTAATATGACCTAATCGACAATGCCAAAGTAAAGTATTATTTATGTCATCTCTCTTATGTTTTCTATTTTCATCAATATGAAATATATTATCATCCAAACATAGAGTCAACAAACCATTGCTAAATATGCCAAAACAAATATTTTCATTAGAATATTTGATCGAGCAATCTTTGCTCGTTACATTAAGATTATAACCTTATTTTAATAACAAGGGTATAGATATAATATTTCTAATGATCTTAGGCATATAATAACAATTTGTAAGCTCTAAGATCTCTCCATAAGGTAACTTCAATATATTTGTCCCTACAGCTTCTGCTTGGATAGACTCTCCTCCAGCGCCATAGAGCTTGAAGTCACCTTTCTTCAAACTCTTAATTTTCTACAGCCCCTGCAAAGATTTGCAGATATGAAAACCACAGTCGGTATCTAATACCCAAGAATTTAAAATGAAAGAATTTAATGATAATATAGTATGTATCTCATACATATCTTTTGGTGCATTATTTGCACCAGACTTCACGATTGCAAGGTAAGCCTTGCAATTCCTCTTCCAATGGCCTGCTTTGTCGCAGTGAAAATAGGTCATTTGTTCGGAGACCTTTTTTCCCTTTTTCTTCTTATTTATACCATTTTTTGGATTCAACCTTCTTTTTGAACCCTTTTTTCCTCCCTTCTTCTTAGAGATCCCTTCCACAAGAAGAAGAGGAGCCTTATCTTTCTTGATATGGCTTTCTGCTATCTTGAGCATATTTAACAGCTCAGGCAATGAAGAATTTAGTTTGTTCATGTGATAGTTCACGACAAACTGAGAAAATAATTCTGAGAGTGATTGCAGGATCAAATCCTGACTTAACTCTCTATCCATTACAAAACCTAATTGACTTAATCAAATGATTAGGTCAATTACCATCAAAACATGATTTTGTAAGGATGTTCCTTCTATCATTCTTGCATGAAATAATTGCTTAAATATCTCATATCTAGCAGTCCTACTATACTCTCCATAAAGCTCTTTTAGATTGAGCAATATGGACTGAGTGTCCATGCTATCATGCTGCCTCTGTAATTCATTATTCATAGAGGCAAGTATGATTCATTTGATAGTAAAAAAATTATTTTGCCATATTTTGTATGTGGACTTATCTTCATCCATGGCATCATTTCCTAACGGCTTAGGATCAGGGGCATCAAGAATATAGGAGAGTTTTTCTTGACTGAGTACTATTTTTAGATTTCTCAACTAGTCAACATAATTTTGACCAATCAATTTATTTGAATCCAAAATTGAACGTAATGAAAGTAAAGAAGCCATTTAATCTACATAATAAAGAACAATATATAAGCAAACAATTCATGATGACAAAATATAATTAAATTAGGACTTTAATTTAATTATGTCTCCCACTAAAAATCATAACCCTCTTATTAATTTTCTTAGTGAGAATAAGATCCTAATTTCTCATAAAAAGTCTTGTGGTTGCACTGAAGGAAAATCCTTATTTTTTGGACCAAATTCGTTCAGATCTAATTGGATCAAGAGATATATTTCAAAAAATTTTCTTTTTGATTCAGATCAGATCTGGGATGTTTTAGATTTGATTTTTATTATTCTAATAATAAAAATAAAATCTAAATAAATTAAATTTAATTTAATTTATCTTGATGTAGGGTAATCCTATTACCCATTGATGATCCTATAAGCAGCGGAAGGTTCTGGATCTAGCCACGCAAGTGCCTAACCTCTATCGGTATCCACTCAAGCTGGATCTAGAGATCCTCTTCTTCTCTATCATGTCTCCAAAAATTAGATCTGAATCTGATTTGGAGGATCTTCAAAATGACTATCGAAGATCAGCAATTGTCCTTTGCAGTAGCGCAGCCTTCTAACTTTCTGTCGCCTTTCTCTCGCCTGGATCGCACCAACTGGATCCAAAACTTTTTTGGGTGTGGAGAGGAGAGGGAGAAGATGAACTTGGCATGAAGGAGGAAAAGAGAGGCAACCTTGGGGCATAGAGAATTGTTCTCCTCTTTGAGTTAGGTGCAGGGTCTTATTTATAGACTATGCGTGATCCAACTCCTCTTCATCCCAACCAATCACAACCCTTTATGAAATCTGATCTAAATCTGATTGATGGGAATAGAGTCCCTTAGATTCATCATTAGATGGCACCTAATACTAGTCAAAGTTGGTTCTTAGGAGGAGTCTAATCAGAATCCAATAAGGAGATGGAGTCCCTGTCCAACAGGGACTCCTAGGCGCCTCAAGCTTGGGCGCACGCCACCCTTAGTGTGCGCCCTCCTCCTTGCCAATTTCTGGTAGGGGGACAAGCCCCCACCAGCTCTTCAATAGGTGCGTGACATATGGACAAAAGTCAAAGTATCAATGGTCAACATTTGACCAGTCAAAAGTCAACTTTTGACCAAAGTCAAAGGATGAGAAATGGCAGGTGACCAAAAATGACAGGTATTGTCTTACAAAATAAGATAACCCTTTTCTAATCTGGATGGGCTCCAGTCAGACCATGTGAAGGCCTCTGATCGAGCACAAACTTCTTTGGCTCAATCAGGACAACTATTTATGATAGTAAAAGAAGAACGTTAGGTTCAATCGAGTGCTAGCATGATTTTCTTGAATCTAATTGAATCTCATTCGGATCAATTGAACTGGATCAGTTCAATTGATAATCACCAAATTCAAACTCTTATTTGTGTGATCCAGTTAGGTTCAATTCTGTATGATAATGGGATGTGTCATGATCTCTATCATCGACATCATCGAAACTCTTTTTGATGGATCAGAACTCTTCTGATTCGAACAGCTAGAATGATCGATCATCTAAATCATTCTAATTGCTCCCAAAATCTACCAGTGACACCTAGCAGTATATGGTGGCAATCCATCAGAGCTAAATGCGAACCTCTTGGTGCAGCTACCTATGTGATTAAGTTCTTCTATCTTGAGCCCCGATCAGATTAGGGTTAAGGTGAACTCGTCAAACCCTAGTTTCTGTCATATGATGTAATCATTCGATTCAAGTTCAATGTAAAAATCTAAATAGAAACTCTTTCTATTATTTCACTCTGTCATGGCCATGGGCTTTTGGACTTGATTCTCATGATCATCATAGGGCTGCTCCTCTACCATCGAGGTAGAGAGATTCCATCTTGATGCAATCTAGTTTCTACAATGAACATGCTATAGCCAACATACACCTCAGGGTTCTGAACGGCTAGGAGATCGAGTTATGGTGTAGTCAAACTATAACACCCTCAAGGTAAACTATCGATGCACCTTAGGTCAAAGAACCAAACACACCACTGCAACATCTAGTCAGTCATCGATGAGAAGGTAGACTTCCTAATGACTACTCGAGGTGGTCAAGCTCAGTGCCCTCGTTCTCTAACGAGTACTTGTACTCTTGCTCTGGTGTCTTCACACCGTAGACTCAAGACTCATCTACTAAAGAGAAGCGATTATACACCAACATTTCGGATCAATCACCATCCTCATGATGATCCTATGGTCGGGAGCATTTTTTGAGTTAATAATGATTATTCATGTCTTAAATTTTCCACTCTTGAAAATATGAATTATCATTACCATTAACTCAAAGGATGTATCACAGACTCTAAATACACGTATGTGATAGAAAATAATCCATTTTATTGATTATAATCAAAATTATAATTTTGCCCCTAGAAGTGTATTACAAGTGTCAGCTAATTCTAGCTTTTAGGGCACATATATCTAACATGCATAACAAATCTACTATAAGTTCAAAGATAGAAAACTCTTTCCAATTGCATTTTATGCAATTGTCAAAAATTTTTTGCCTCTAAAATATTAATAGCCTTGTGTTAGTATAACAAACTTTAATGTTTTAGTTTTAGTAGAACCCTTCATTTCTATACAGTCAAAATTAAAATATAACTACTTTTATGGTTACACAACAAAGTAGTATATTCAAAATGCTGTAAGCATCTCAATGCACTAAATTAATATTATATCTTTCTTCATAATAGATCTTGTGGTTATACAATAGAACTAACATGATTCTGGATATAATAAGAAACTAGTATGAAGGAAGGTCTTAATGTAGTGAATATAATATTAAGTATTTCAATCTGGAATTAAATTAATCAAATCGTTCAGATAAATGGGATAGAAATGGGAGTCCCCTCGTTGCTTTTTTTAGACATCAATAAATTGGTCAGGTCAAACAACAGAACCAATTAAAAAATCATGTTCTCTTTATCAATCAAGAATCATTTTTTCTAGACACCGATTGATCAGTTAGACATCCTGACTGATTCAGCTAAAGATTAATTACACTACAACTTAATATAATTTTTATAGAGGGATTTAAATGGTCTCAATTTACATATTAATTTAAAACAAACTAAATGCATAATAGCATTAATTATGATAAAATTTATATATGTCAATTAACATGTATAATTATTCTAGGACAACCATCATTGTATAGTGAATATTTTTCACTATATCAAGGCAACCTTTACAGAATAATATATACAACATAATCTCATTATGATAAGAAAAAATATGATCTCATCATATAAATTAAAACATGCTAAAAATATTATATCATATTTTTCATTTATGCCATTATACTATAAGCAAAGCATTATATGATTTAACCTAATAAGGCTTGCTCTGATACCACTGATGGGTTCAATGTACGGGCAAAAGCATGGATTTCAAAGCAAAAACATGAAATCATATAAACCAAATTCGAATCCTAAGACCACCTCATTAGCAATTAATCATATAACATGCATTTATAACATAAAAGAAAGTATTAGAACATACCTCTTATCGCTAAACCCTAAATTGACCCTGATCGTCGGTAGCAGTCCATCAGGGTTTTACCAAGTGCCCACATGTTCATCCTCCAACGTTGATCCACACAGAGACTTGATCAAGACACCAACACCTCTGATTTATATAATTAGAGTTCTAATAATAAGAACTTTAATTAAAAGGGCAAGACCTTCTTTTTCCTTTATGTCACCTTCCTTGCCTCTCCTTATCTATCTTTCTTTTTCTTTTGTCTTCTTAATTTTCCTTCCTAATCTCTTTGTCTTAAGATGACTTCCTGTTCCTATAATGACAAGGTCTAGACAAGCGAAGGGAAGAAAGAAAATTGGACAAAAAGAAACTCTTGTAAGAAAGAAAAGATAATGTATACACACTAATGGACTCTTGATGCGCACCCTTATTTATAATGTACGTAGGAGTGCCATCTAAAAATCTCACGCCCTTTCCATATCAATATCTCATGCCCCATCATCAAATCTCACACCCATCTAAATTTTGCACTATTTAAAATTACGTAGACTTAGTCCAAGAGGTGCCTTAAAATAGAAGGAATCTTCGGACTAATTCTACGTAGTTTCTCTATGAAGAGTCACGATGCATAAATATATGGCACCATAATTCAAAGGTTTGGATCAGATTAGATGGCCATCTAATGGCTCTTAAAGGGATGCCCATTCATCAAGAAGGCATGGAGATAAACTTTGAATAGTCAAAGCCCCAAGAGACTTTGACTTGGTCCAAGAGACGTCAAGGAGGAGTAGGCGGCATGGAGTCTTGGGTGGCAAGGGGTCTTGGGCGACAAAACATCCTGGGCAAAAAGAAAAAAGAGTATTTCATCTGTAGAAGGACTCTTCTATGGCCCATATCTGATGTCCATTCCAATATAAAAATTTACGTGGCATAACAAAATGGAAAAAATCAAAGAAGGTAGGCGCCAACAAATTTCATGCACCAAAGAGTTCTTTGCACATGAAAGACTTTCCACGTGCAAGAGAGAGACTCTCTAGTACATAGGATGCAGGTATGTGGTATCCAATCTGAAGCCCAGTCAATCTAGGTTAATTCAACTCAAGACCAAATCCTATTTGACTCAAATTGAATCAAAATTAGCCCAAATAGGAAGTTGATTCGAATCGAATTCGAAACCAGGTGCTAGGGTTTGCTACATGTGCTAGCATGTTCATCTTGCAAACATGATCTAATTCAATTAGACCCTTAATCAACTCTCTTTGTGTGTGACCAATTGGGTTCCACATCTAACCAATAGTGAGTATGGATGTGATTTGACCTAATCTGGTTAGAACTCAACCAAACCAATTTAGGTCAAAACTAGCCAATCCAATTTGACATAATTTAGAACACTTTCTAATTTAATGATCAAATTAAAATTTTAACTTGATCGAACCCACAAGACATGATTGACGTCTAACAACGTATCATGACTACCCGAAAGATGAAAAATTTTGATGAAAATACCAAAAATATCCTTCAGTGAAAATTACCATGCAACTAGATCTTTCGATCTCCCTGCATCCTAAATATGACTCTAGGTATGAAAATATGTCAACCCCAATATCATATTCATTTCTCTTTCAATCTTATGATAATGATTCATTTAATGAAATATTACAAATCATTTCTAATTTTCATCATGCTTTGATCAAAGTCTTTCTGAATCATTATTTGTTTGAAGCTGGTAGGATGCTATTTCCTCTTACCAGGAGAGATCGATTCCATGTTAACCTACTCATAACCTTCATATATATAATCTACCATATCCAGATCATCTCATACATAACTGAGTCATGAATGAGTTTGAACCAAAATATGGATTTATATATATAAGATTCTATGGTAGTTTCAGGTCAAGGGATTACATGCATAAATTCCACTATGAGAACCATCTATCAACATGTAGATAAGACTCCATTTAGATATTCTCAATTTGGATCAATTCAGTGAACTCATTCTCTAATGAACACCCACATTCTTGTATTAGTATCATACATAAGTTATTGTGAGATCAATCACCCTCTCAATCGAGCATACAAAAAATGTGCTAGTCTTATCACAAATATTGATCCCTAATTCAATGTCCCATCGACTAGAAATATTTAAATTAGGGTTTTAAGATTTTAAGTCTCACTAGTATGATCTCATCATAATCCTAAAATCATAGCCCTAATTTATAGGGTTCATCATAATCTTGAATAAATAATAAGACACTGCATATGATGAAATAAATGCCTTTATTTATTGAAAATATCATTACATGAGTCTGGAAGATAAAGAACATCCCAAAAATAAATTGGCTTAAGAGCATATTCCTTTCACCCCTTGACCATCCGGTCATAAGAATAAAGTAGGATTTAAATGTCCTCTCCTTCTATTCGATGGGGTGTTCTTATGATGTGTAGGGGTGCTACACGTTCGTCCTTATCAGAAATCAAAAACATACTTTCTGCAAAATCCTAGATCCTGAAATCCTAGGATTTTATTTACATATTTTATTTATGAATCCTAAACTTAATTAAGAATTAAGATTATGAAATATTAATTAGGTCTAAAATTAAGAATTTTAGATCTAAGCATATTCATAATATTGGGTTTGGGCTTGGGTAGCTCAATTAGATCTAAGCGGTTGATCAAACGAAATCAAGAGTTGCTTAGATGGGATCAACAGTGCTTAAATTGACCAGCCTAATAGGATTAAGTTTGGGTCAAGATCGAGTCACATGAGTGATCGATCAAGCTAAGATCTAATTAGGCTCGGTGGTCAGAGTCTAGATTGTAGGCTAACCCAATTGATTCTAGCTCAATAATTTGGTGTCTAAGGTAAGTTTGGCAGATACGATTGAATAATTTTTAATTGAAAGCTACTCGACTCGAATGTATTCTTGTCGAGTTAATGGCATATCCCTTCCATCGATCTCACTTACCTGGCTATGTTTGTTGGCTCAGTTCTAATCTGAGGTGGTCAATAATCTGAGCTAACCCATGCTACTAGGTTAGTCAAAATGGTTATGACTATGTTAAGCCTAGTTTAATGAGACTTAAATCAAATCTCCCTAAGAAAAGATTAAGTCTAAGGTCTTCCACCATTGTAGATGTGCGAGCCCTTCCCAAGGTTGATTGTTCTCGATTGGTTACAGTGGTTCAGTTGAACCAAAAAGATGCAACCATATCTATTAGGCATTGGATGCTACGGGCTAGAGGATGGATTAGGCTCAAAATTTTGGATATGGTGAGAGACTCAATTAGGAATCCAATCTATGCAAATGGTGGGTCTGACTTAACTAAGAAATGGATCAATATTCTGGGCATGGTGAGATTCATGAATTAGACACCAAGTTTGGGTGCACCATGATCGGAGAATCATTGAACAAGAGTTGTTCACTCATTGGCTAACCCATCATCAATAACTATTAGGTGAGGTGATGAGTCAGTTGGTGGGACCGCACCACCCACTAGAAATCATTAATCATGAGGATTTTTGCATCTCTACAGAGAAAGTATAGGGATCCAAGAAAATAGTGGAAGCTAATTTATTTAAAAATAAAATTTTTAAGTAAATTGGTTAAGTCTTAATTATAATATCTAACTAGAAACTTTGACTCTTTATAGGAAAATGTCTGTATCCAATCCATTAGCATGAATCTTGGACACTCATAGACTGACCGAACCAAATTATAAGAATTAACTCCAGAACTTCAAAATCATTTTGGGTTCTGAGAAGTTAACTTATGTATTAGACCAGGACCCTCTCACCTTACCAGCTAGTCCATCCACTGAATAGAGAGCATCTCTGGATAAGTGGACGGACGAAGATAATAAGGTCAGATACTACATGTTGGGCTTGATGTTTGATGAACTTCAGTGCGAACATGAAGCTATCAGAATTGCTCGCCAAATGTTGGCTCACCTACAGGAGATGTTTGGTGAAAAGAGTCACATAGCCAAGTATCAAGTTACTAAATGACTTTCTAAGGCTAAGATGCGTAATGGGCAGTCAGTCTAAGATCATTGTCTGATGATGATCAAGAATTTAGAAGAGCTTAAGAAGCTCGGAGTGAGGTTGGACTTGGATCTGCAGAATGATATAATTCTGCAATCTTTGACTGATGCATATGGGCAGTTCATCATGAACTACCATATGCATAAACTTCAAAATTCCTTGGTCGAACTTATGAACATGCTGGTTACCACTGAGCTTTCCATGAAAGGTTCTAAAGGCTTAATGCTTGCTATGGAATGGACTTCTTCCAAGAGAAAGTCTTTTGGAAAGAAGAAGAAGTCTGTGAAAATGCAGAAGGTGGAAGGAGCAAAGAAGAAAAAGACAGAGCCAAAGAAAAAGGCCGCTGATAAAGAAAAGTGTTTCTATTGCAATAATGACGGCCATTGAAAGCAGAACTGCCCTACTTACCTGACCATCCTAAAGAAGGAGGCAGGTCCTTCTGGAGGTATGCTCGTTATTGAGTCTAACCTTATGGTTTCTTCTGCATCCAGTTAGGTACTTGACTCTGGTTCTAGTGCTCACTTATGTACTTCTATGCAGGGTCTTGTGGATAATAGGAAGTTGAGGGATGGCGAAATGATCCTACGCATCGAAAATGGAGCAAGAGTTACTACCGTGGTCGTGGAAATATACCCTCTTCGACTACCATCTGATTTAGACTTAGTGTTAAAAGACTGTTATTATGTGCCTACAACAAGCAGGTATTTGATTTCTGTTTCTTGCCTTATATTAAAAGGCTATGTAATTAGTTTTCTTAAGGACCATTGTAACATTCTTTATGAAAGAAATAAAATTACAAGTGGTTTTCTTATTAATGGTCTTTATCAGTTATATGTTGATGTATCTATTTTTAATATCGAGCAAAATGTGAATACCATGAAACGACCCAGGGATAGTCCAAATGATAGGTATCTATGGCATCTAAGACTAGGTCATATAGCAGAAGATAGGGTTAACAAATTGGAGAAAATCGAGCTATTGAGTTCGTTGACTTCCGAGTCATATCCAATTTGTGAATCTTGTCTTCATGGCAAAATGACTAAACTTTCTTTTGTAGGACATGGGGAAGGGACCACCGATCTTCTTGTCCTAGTACATATTGATGTGTGCGGTCCATTTGATGTGTCGGCTAGAGGCAACTTTGTCTACTTCATAACTTTTACCGATGATTTTTTTAGGTATGGGTATGTGTATCTTATGAGACACAAGTCTGAAGCTTTTGAAAAGTTCAAAGAATTCAGACATGAAGTACAAAAGCAAATTGAAAAATTCATTAAGGTTCTTCGATCAGATCGAGGAGTGAATACCTTAGTCAAGAATTCTTGGACTATCTCAAGAAAAATGGCATAGTCTCTCAATGGACTCCACTTGGAATACCTCAACTCAACAAGTTTTTAGAATGGAGGAATCGAACCCTATTAGATATGGTTCGATCCATGATGAGCTTCACAGACCTTCCTGATTTTCTTTGAGGATACTATTTGTTAATTGCAATATACTTACTGAATAGGATTTCTTCTAAAACCGTTCCTACCACACTGTATGAGATATGACATGGTGAGAAACCAAGTCTAAGTCATCTCAGAATTTGGGGTTGTCCGGCTCATGTCAAAAGACAACAAGCAGATAAGTTAGACTTTAGATCCTTCAAAGCTCAATTTATAGGATATGCTAAAGAGTCATTAGGATATTATTTCTACATTCCAGAAGATCACAATGTGATTATGAGTCGACATGCCATCTTTCTCGAAAAATAGTTTATTCAAGATAGCAGCATTGGAAAGCAAATCAAGCTCGAGGAGAAAGTCTCACAAGAGCAACGAGCTAAGAACCAAATGGAACCAAATCAGGTTAAGCCAATCCATTCACTACTTCCTCCACCTCATAGATCATAAAGGATTTTCCATCCCCCTAAGAGGTACTTAGGTACTATTTCAGAGAAAATAGAGAAAATGTTCCTCATAGGCAATGGGGTTCATTGTGATAATCCCAAAACAGATAATGAGGCAATATCAAATATCAACTCTGAGAAATGGTTAGAAGCAATGAAGTCATAAATTGACTTGATGCACTCAAATCAAGTCTGGACCTTGGTAGATCCACCAGAAGGTATAGTACCTATTGGGTGTAAATGGATCCACAAGAAAAAGATTAGTGTAGATGGAAATGTGGAGATATTCAAAGCTAGATTAGTGGCAAAAGGTTATAGTCAACATGAAGGCATTGACTATCAGGATACCTTTTTGCCAATAGCAATGCTAAAATCCATTCGCACATTGCTTGCTGTTGCAGTCTATTTCGATTATGAAATATGACAAATGGACATGAAAACGGCATTCTTAAATGGATATCTTGAGGAAGATATCTATATGGAAAAGCCGCTAGGTTTCACATCTGATGATGGTGATCACAAGGTATGCAAGCTGCAAAGATCCATATATGGACTTAAGCAAGCATCTCAGAGCTGAAATACTAGTTTTAATAATGTGATCAAATTATTTGATTTCATCAAGAAACGAGGAGGAGCCATGTGTCTTCTAAAAGATCAGTGGGAGCGCTGTTGTCTTCCTTATATTGTACATAGATGACATCCTTCTTATTGGGAATGATATTCCCATGTTGACCATAGTTAAAATATGGTTATCTAAAGAATTCTCCATTAAAGACCTAAGAGAAGCATCCTTTATTCTGAAAATTAAGGTCTATAGAGATAGACCGAATAGGATGCTAGGACTTTTACAGAAGATGTACATATAGAAAGTGCTAAAGAGGTTTAGCATGAAAAACTCTAAGAGGGGTTTGGTATCCTTCAGATATGGCATTTATCTTTTCAAGAAAATATACCCTAGCACACCTAAGGAAATAGAATACATGAGCAAGATTCCTTATGCTTCAGCAATAAGGAGCTTCATGTATGCCATATTATGTGCATGACCTGATATAGTCCATACTGTGAGTGTCACGAGCAGATATTAGTCGAATCCAGATGAAGAACACTAGACTTCTATAAAATGTATCCTTAAGTACTTGAGAAGAACTAAGGATATATTTTTGGTCTTTGGTAATGGAGAACTCCAAGTCCAGGGGTATACAGATTTGGATTTTATGTTTGATGTAGATGATCGAAAGTCGACATCTAGGAGTCTATTGTGTGCAATGGTGGAGCTGTCAGTAGAAAAAGTTTCAAGCAGACAGTGATAGCAGATTCCACCATAGAAGTAGAATACATCGCTGCATCAGAAGCTGTAAAGGAGGTATTCTGGTTCAAAAGTTTACCGCAGAGATTAGAGTGATGCCTTCAGATGCCATTTCTCTATACTGTGATAATAATGGCACCATAGCCCTTGCTAAGAAGTTGAGGTCTCACCAAAAATTCAAGCACATCGAGCGGCGATACCACCTCATCCACGATTACCTCGAAAAGGGTTACGTCGAGGTCAAGAGAGTCAACTCCGTAGATAATGCGACGGACCTACTTACAAAGCCATTGGGCCAGCAGAAGATCGAAGCCCACCTTGAAAAGATGGGACTTAGATTTGTAACCAATTGGCTTTAGGTCAAGTGGGAGTTTGTTAGATATGTGTGCCTTAGAAGTCAAAATTGGCTGACACTTGTAATACACTTCTAGGGGCAAAATTATAATTTTAACTATAAATAATAAAATTAGTTATTCTCTATCACAAATGTGTATTTAGTGTCTGTGATACATCCCTTGAGTTAATGGTAATGATAATTCATATTTTTAAGAGTTGAAAATTTAAGATATGAATTTTCATTTATTAACTCATAAAATGCTCCTAACCGTAGGATCATCATGAGGATGGTGATTGATCCGGAAGGTTGGTGTATAATTACTTCTTCATAGTAGATGAGTCTTGAGTCTACGATGTAGAGACACCGAAGTGAGAGTATAGATACTCGTTAGAGAATGAGGGCACTGAGTGTGACCACCTCGAGTAGTCATAAAGAAGTCTACCTTCTCATCGATGACTGACTCGAAGTTGCAGTGGTGTGTCTGGTTCTTTGACCTAAGGTGCATCAATAGTTCACCTTGAGGGTATTATAGTTTGACTACACCATGACTCAGTCTACTAGCCATTCAGAACCCTGAGGTGTATGTCAGCTATAACATGTTCATTGTAGGAATTGGATTGTACCAAGAGAGAATCTATCTACCTCGATAGAAGGGGAGCAGCCCTATGATGATCATAAGAATCAAGTCCATAAGCCCATGGCCATGGCAGAAAGTGAAATAATAGAAAGAGTTTCTATTAAGGTTTTCACATCGGACATGAATCGAATGATTAAATCATATGATAGAAATTAGGGTTTGACGAGTTCACCTTAACCCTAATTTGATCGGGGCTCAACATAGAAGAACTTAATTACACAAGTAGCTACACCAAGAGGTTCATTTTCAATTTTGATGGATTGCCATCATATACTGCTAGGTGTCACTGGTGGATTTTGGGAGCAATTAGAATGATTTAGATGATCGATCATTCCAGTTATCTGAATCAGAAGAGTTTTGATCCATCGAAAGGAGTTTCGATGATGCCGATGATGAAGATCATGACATATCCCATTACCATATAGAACTGAATCTAACTGGGTTACACAAATAAGGGTTTGGATCTGGATATCATCAATTGGACTAATCTAATTCAATTGATTTGAATTAGATTCAATTAGGTTCAAGAAAATCGTGCTAGCACACGATTGAGCCTAACGTTCATCTTTTTCTATCATTAAAAATTATCTCGACTGAACCAAATGTATTTATGCTCACTCAAGTACCTTTACTTGGTCTGACTGGAGCTTGTCCAGGTCAAAAAAGGATTATTTTAGTTTATAAGATAAATTTGAGACAAC
The DNA here is from genome assembly GCA_006176705.1 of Cocos nucifera. Classification (NCBI taxonomy): domain Eukaryota; kingdom Viridiplantae; phylum Streptophyta; class Magnoliopsida; order Arecales; family Arecaceae; genus Cocos; species Cocos nucifera. The sequence goes on from QRFJ01001145.1 coordinate 330,327, forward strand.
ACCTATCATTTTCCATCACCTGCTAATTCTTGTCCTTTGACTTTGGTCAAACGTTGACCTTTGACTCTTGAACATCTGTCCATATGTCATGCACTTATTGGAGAGTAGATAGGGACTTGTCCTCTTACAGAAATTTGGAAAGGAGCGGGTGCATGCCTAGGATGGCGTGCGCCCATGGATAGGGATGCCTGGAGTCCCATACAGATGGGACTCCAGGTTGCTTTTTGGATTCTACTTAGGTGATCCTTACCTATAGACTTTGACCAGTCTTAGGCACCATCTAAGGATAAATTTATGGGGCTCTCATCTAATTAGATTAGATGATATCATCTCATCAATCAGATTTAGATCTGATTGCATGAAGCAATACGATTGGCTGGGATGATGTGGCACTGCATAGCGTAGTAGGGTCTATAAATAAACCCTATCTATGCCCCACTTTCAGAGAGTTCCCTCTTAGCCATGCCCCAAGGCTGCCCCTCTCCCTCCTCCACACCATCTTTTGATCCTCTCTCTCCTCTCACACCTAAGGAAAGTTGGGCTTCAATTTGGTGCGATCCAGGCAAGAAAAGGCTGACGAGAAAGGAAGAAGGCAGCACTGCTATAGAGATGACTGCTGATCTTCAGAAGAAGTTTTGAAGATCCTCCAAATTAGATCTAGATCTAATTTTTGGAGAAGTGATAAAGAAGAAGAAGATCTCTCGATCCAATCTGAGTGGATACCAGTAGAGGCCAGGCGCTTGCGTGGCTAGATCTAGAACCTCAGGCAATCAATAGGATCATCAAAGGGTAATTAGATTACACACATCAAGGTATAAATTAAATTAGATTTAATTTATTTTTATTTTTATTTATTAGATCTATAAAATTAGATCTAAAATATCTCAGATCTAATCTGGATACATGATAGAAAATTTTTGAAATATCTCTCTCGATCCGATCAGATCTGAATGAACCTGATCCAAAAAATCAGGATTTCTCCTTCAGCTCTATGGTAAGGAGACCCTGGAGTATGAAGACATGGTCTCAGTATTACGAACCAACGAACAGTGAGAGAAGTTGACCAAGGAAGGTGTTCCCCAGGAAGGCTTGATCATGGGGGAGAGATCTAGAAGATCAAAGAAAAGAGGCAAGTCAAGGGGATGATCAAAGTCCTGGAAGAGTAAGAACATGAAGGAAGCGAGATGCTACAAGTGCAGCAAGATCGGGCACTTCAGGCATGATTGCCCACAATAAAAGAACAAGAAGGGAGATAAAAGTGGATCTAATGTTCTAAGTACAATGACAAATAGTGAGGTGAAGGATGACCTCTTGGTTGTATCAGATGGTCATAGAAGATACATAGATGTATGGATCCTAGATTCAGCATGTTCGCAACACTACACCCCAAACCTATCTTGGTTTGTCTCATACACCAAGATTGATGAGGAAAGTGTGACACTTGAAGATGATCACCTATTTAGAGTTGCTGATATTGGAAGCATCCAGGTGAGGATGTTTGATGGGATGGTGCGGACTCTCATAAATGTGAAGCACGTCCTAGATTTGAAAAAAAATCTCATGTCACTGGGTTAGCTAGAGCAGAGTAGTTGCAGCTTTAGTAGTCATGCCAGGAGTGGAGTTCTCAATATCTCCAAAGGTGCTATTTTGGTGATGAGGGGTGGGAGGATGGAGAACAACCTCTACAAGTTTGTTGGATCTATGCTGATCGAAGAATTTGATGCAACGAGAGCAGTGCAGGATCAGCAGGGGGCTTATCGGTTGTGGCACTACGGCCTAGACCACAAGGATGAATGAGGGATGAAGGAGCTGAGCAAACATGGTCTGATTTTATATCTAGATGGAGGTGTTATAGGGGTATGTGAGCCATTCTAGATGGATAAATAGAGAAGAGTATAGTTTGCCATCAGTTCAACCCATACTGCAGTCCCACTGGAACTGGTTCACACTGATGTGTGGGGGCCGGCTCCATTTTCGTCAAAAATGGAGTAAGATACTTCTTAACCTTTATAGATGATTTCTCAAGAAAGGTATGGGTCTACTTCATGAAGGAGAAATCAGAAGTCTTCACCAGGTTCAAGGTGTGGAAAAACTGAGGTAGAGAAGGAGACAGGTTAGAACATGAAGTATCTACAGTCAGACAATGGTGAAGAATACACCAACAAAGAGTTCCAAGGCTTTTATGAAGAGTGTGGTATTACAAGGCACTTCTTAGTAAAAAAAACTCCTCAATAAAATGAGGTGCCTAAAAGGAATAACAGAATCCTTTTGGTAAAGGCATGGTGCATGAGGCTACAAGCAGGGCTTCTAAAGGTGTTCTGGATTGATATAGTGGATGCAGCCTATTATCTGGTGAATCGATCATCTCATACAAAGTTAGATGGTGATATTTTAGAGGAGAGATGGTCTAGAAGGAAGATTGGGCTAAGCCATCTAAGGATTTTTGGGTGCATGGCTTTGGTGCACATCGGTGCTGGTGAGTGGAGCAAGTTGGATGCCAGATCATGGAAGATGGTGTTCTTAGAATATCCATAAGGAGTTAAGGGATACCGATTGTGGGATCCCTTGGAGAAAAAGGTTGTCATTAGTAGGGATGTCACCTTCGATGAAAATTTAGTTCTCCAAAGGTGAGATGGCATGAAGGAGCAGTAGATGCAGTAGGAGGTCCAGCAGGGCAGCACTGGACGGTTAACATCTTACTCTATTTTGCCACTTATAGGTGCATCCAGAGGACTTGGTATTCAGGTGGAGCACTCACCAGAGGTGTCTCCATAGGTAGAGAGAGCTTGAATAGATAATGAAAGCTAGGAGGCCCAGCAGGAGCAAGCTGGACCAAGGATGGATATCGGGGCTGCACAAGCCCAAAAGGAATATTAGGCAATTGGAATGATATGGCTTCAAAGATACACTGTCATATGCCCTGGTGATAGCAAATGGGGATCATACACCTATAAAGAGGCTATGGATAGCTAGGATAGAGAGAGATGGATCTGACCAATATCCGAGGAGATGCAGGCTCTCCACAAGAATGAGATATGGCATTTGGTGTAGTTGCCATGAGGAAAGAAATCCATTGGTTGCAAGTGAATTTACCAATGCAAAATGGGGCCTTCAAAGTAGGGAGGTGTCAGGTATAAGGTGAGGTTAGTGGCCAAGAGATACTCCTAGAAGAAAACATCGATTTCGATAAAGTATTTTCTCCTATCGTTAGGCATACTTTCATCAGAATGTTGTTGAGCATTATGGCAGCTCAAGACTTAGAGCTAGACTAGATGGATGTCAAGACAGCATTCCTCCATGGGCATTTGGAGGAAAGCATTTATATGGAGCAGCCACTAGGGTTTCAAGAGTCAAGAGCAGAAGGAAAGGTCTATTTGCTACAGAAATCATTATACAGGCTGAAGTAATCGCCAAGGCAATGGTACAAGCAATTTGACTCATATGTGAGAAGCATTGAACTTTCTAAGTGCGAGTATAACTCTTGTGTGTATGTCAAATCTTTGGAGGATGAGTCTAGGGTATTTCTACTCTTATATGTAGATAACATGCTTATAGCACACAAGAGTAGGAAGGTTCTGTAGGAACTAAAGGCAGCCTTATCTCGAAAGTTTGAGATAAAGGATTTAGGGCTTGCAAGAAAGATCTTTGGCATGAAAACCTTCAGAGATTGAGCCAAGAGGATGCTGCATTTATCTCAGGGAGGCTACATCAGAAAGCTCTTGGAGAGGTTTAAGATGAAGGAAGCAAAATTGATGGAGCTGCCACTTATCGGACATTTTAGACTCTCAAAGATGATGTCACCACAGACAAGATGGAGGCTTAGGAGATCGTAAGAACACCATATGCCTCTGGTGTAGGAAGCTTAATGTATACCATGGTGTATTGTAGATCAGATATCGCCCTTGCAGTGAGCCAGAATAGTAGGTTTATGGCACAGCCTGGTAAGGAGCACTAGCGAGCACTGAAGTGGATCTTCAGGTACTTGGCGGTTACTTTTGGAGTTGGCATCTGCTATGGACAACAAGATGGAGCTGAGGAATTCTTTAATGTGTCCAAGGAAGCTCGAGGGTAGATAAATGGGTTTGTGGATATAAATTTTGGTGGAGACATGGATACTCGATGGTCAATAATAGGCTTTATGTTTAGCCTGTTTGGAGGTCCAATCTCATGGAGATCATACTTGCAACCCATCACGGCCTTATCTATAACTTATCTACAACTAAGGCAGAATACATAGGTGTTACGGAGGTAGCAAAGGAGGCTCTATGGTTGAAAGGATTGGCATTGGAGATGGATCTCATACAGGAGGCTGTCAGGGTGCACTACGATAGCCAAAGTGCATTGTTACTTGCTCAGAACACTATCTACCATGCAAGGATGAAACACATCGATATTAGGTACCATCGGATTACAGAGCTTATGGAAGAAGGTGAAGTAAAGCTGGTGAAAGTCCACACCAAGGAGAATCCAATGGATGCACTTACAAAAGTTCTTCCTCGAGACAACTTTCATAAATGTATGAAATCGATGTGCCTAATGGATAGGATAGACTTGCCTCAAGCCTTGGGTCACCAATGTGGAGATTGAAAGGGCAAGTGTGGTGCTCCCAAGTCTTGGAAGTCTGTGAAGGAGTCAAGGTGGTGGCTCTTGAAGACTAGGATTGGCCAGAGATATATCAACAAAGATAAAAAGGTTGGCACATAGTTGGGCTGGCTCGGATACACAGCCAAGCCAGCTCGATCTGAAATCAAGCTGGCTCGACCCATATCCGAGCCAGCTGTCTTAGGTAGATAGAAGACATGGTTTGAAAAGATGCAGTTGAGCCGGCTTGACTTTTGATTGAGCCAGCTCGATGGTGGTGAATAGATCTAGATGGGTTTTTTGTTTGATCTTCGATTGGGTCTAATCCAAGGGGTCTTAAAGCCTGGTATGAGAGGTCTTAAGGTGGCTAATTCATGTATTGAGCTAGGTCTTTAGTCCAGGGAATGAGAGCATGGAAGATATGGATTTACATGGGCTTGGGTAAGTGTTTTCATGTATGGGTTAGTTGAGGAGAGTTTTTTAGGGTTGAGTCAGTTGACTCAGGGTGTCTATATATATACTTGTATATGTAGATTATGGTAAAAGAGAATGAATTGAATCCCTTTTCTTCCTAAAATCCTAGCTTTCTCTCTTTCTCACTCTACCACCATCTCATCTTCTTATCATATGATCTTTATCTCTCTTGCTATCATCTCCAACTTGCTTCCTCAGAGTTGATGAAGGTATAAGAGTTTCCACAAGTCTGGGAATAATTCATAACATGCAAGTGAATAACTATTCTGAGTAGAAGGTTGGTAAGGGTGGCGGATTTGCTGATTTAGAATGGTGGAAGATTTTTTGGGGAGAAATTCAAACTTGTTTTGAAGATGAGGTCCTTTTGTCAACTCTAGATTGCATATTCAAGGTTCTAGACACAAGAATGTCGAGATCTATGACCCGCAATGTGATATAGAAGCTCGTCTGAGGAGAAGCTCTGCTAACCTATGATTCTTGTCATGAGATTCAATTGTGATGGTGTGACTCAGCTTGAAGGAGATCTGAATGGAAGGGAGTTTGGCCAACCTCAAGGTTGGTTGGGCTAGGTTGCCCAGGGGTTGAATACTTTGCACTAGCCACTTAGGTGACTGCTTTCACTATCCAAGTTTATCTGAAAGGTCTTCGACTGGAGGGGGGTTAACTGCTTATAGCAGGAGAATTTGGCTACTTTTATTATTCAAGTTCATCTGGGGGAGGCCCACAATGCCTTGCGAGTTATGCGATAATCTGAAGGAGTTGATAGCCAAATCTAAGAGGATTGTCTAGCATGTCCGAATTGAAGATCAGTAGTCTTAAAGTTAACTAGAGCAAAAATTCATACTGGCTATAGTTCGATCACGATCGTCACCACTTGACAGGATCACCCCAAGGTTGGACATCTTGCTGAACTTCAGTAGGAGCGGATTTATCACCAACAGGCACCATTATTGTCGTAGTATAGAGGGACAGCATTCGATGGCATTACTCCGAGCTCTATAGTGAACTTCTTGTACTAGAATGCTTTTTTTGCAGTGTTCGATGCAGCGATGTACTCAGCTTCTATGGTGGAGTCTGCAATCATGGTCTGCTTAGAACTCTTCTAGCTAACTGCACCATCATTACATACAAATAGACTTCTAGATGTCGACTTTCAATCATTTATGTCAGACATGAAGTTTGAGTCTATATACCCCTGGACCTGGAGTTCTCCATTTCTAAAGACTAGAAATATATCCTTAGTCCTTCTCAAGTATTTAAGGATATATTTCATAGAAGTCCAGTGCTCTTTGCCTAAATTCGACTAATACCTGCTCATGACACTCACAGCACGGACGATATCGGATCATGTACACAGCATGGCATACATGAGGCTTCCTATTGCAAAAGCATAAGGGATCTTTCTCATGCATTCAATCTACTCAAGTGTGCTAGCATATCTTTTTGGAGAGATGAATACCATGTCTGAAGGGTACTAGTCTCCTCTTAGAGTTTTTCATGCTGAACCACTTCAGCACCTCCTCTATGTACATCTTTTGTGAGAGACCCAGCATTCTATTCGGTCTATTCCTATAGACCTTTATTCTTAATATGAAGGATGCCTTTCCTAGGTCTTTCATAGAAAACTCTTTCGATAACCACATTAATTATGGTAAACATGGGAATATCATTCCCAATCAAGAGGATGTCATCCAAGTATAGTACGAGGAAGACAACAACGCTTCCACTAACCTTTTTGAAAATATAGGGATCCTCCTCATTTTTTATGAAACCAAATAATTTAATCACATCATTAAAATGAGCATTCCAACTCCAAGATGCTTGCTTGAGTCCATAAATGAACCTTTGCAGCTTGCACACTTTGTGATCACTATCACCGGATATGAAATCAAGAAGTTGTTCCATATAGATATCTTCCTCAAGATATCTATTTAGGAATACTATTTTTACGTCCATCTGTCATATTTTGTAATTAAAATTGGCTACAACAGTAAGCAATATGTAGATGAATTTTAGCATGGCTACTGGCCAAATGGTATTCTGATAGTCAATGCCTTCATGCTGATTATATCCTTTCACTACAAGCCTAGCCTTGAATGTCTCTACATTTTCATCGACACCTATCTTTCTCTTGAAGATCCATTTACATCCAATAGGTACAATACCTTCACATGGATCTACCAAGGTTCAGACTTGGTTCGAGTGCATCGAGGCAATCTCTGACCTCATTGTCTCTAACCATTTTTTAAAGTCGATATATGATATTATCTTGTCATAAGTCTTGGGATCATCACCATAAATCTCATTTTTCATGAGGAACATTTTCTCTACATCCTCTTGAATAGTACCTAAGTATCTTTTAGAAGGACGAAAAATTCTACTTGATCTATGAGATGGTGGAGGTGGTCTTTGGACTAGCTCTAACTGATTGGATTCTTTAGGTTCCTTAGCTCATTTCTCATCGGAGACCTTTTCTTCGAGCTTAATCTATCTTCCAATGCCATCATCTTGAATAAACTATTTTTTAAGAAAAATGGCATGTCGACTCATAATCACATTGTGGTCTTTCGGAAGATAGAAATAGTATCATAATGACTTCTTAGGATATCCAATGAATTAAGCTCTAAAGGACCTAGACTCTAATTTATCTACTTATTGTCTCTTGACATTGGCCGGATAATTTCAAATTTTGAGGTGACTTAGACTTATTTCTTATCATGCTGTATCTTATATGGTGTGGTAGCAACAGTTTTAGAAGAAATTCTATTCAGTAGGTATATTGCTGTCATTAGACTATATCCCCAAAGAAACTCAGGAAGGTCCATGAAGTTCATCATGTAATAGACCATATCCAATAGGGTCCGATTTCTTCATTCTGAAATCTTGTAGAGTTGAGGCATTCTAGGTGGAGTCCACTGAGAGATTATGCCATTATTCTTGAGATAGTGTAGAAATTTTTGACTAAGGTATTTACCTCCTCGATCTGATCAAAGAATCATAATGGGCTTTCTGGTTTATTTTTCTACTTCATGTTTGAATTTTTTAAACTTTTTAAAAATTTTAGACTTGTGTCCCATTAGATACACATACTCATACTGAGACAGATCATCGGTAAAAGTAATAAAGTAGATATAATTATCTTTTTGCTGGCACATCAAATGGGTTGCACATATTTGTATGTACTAGGGCAAGTAGGTTTGTGGCCCTTTTCCCATATCCTACAAAAGAAAGCTTGGTCATTTTGCCTTGAAGGTATGATTCATAATTCGGATATGACTCAAAAGTCAATGGACTCATAAGTATGGATTTCTCTAATTTGTTCATCCTATCTTCGGTAATATGACCTAGCTTAAGGTGCCATAGATACCTATCATTTAGACTATCCCTAGGTCACTTTGTTCTTATGGCATTCATATTTTGCTTGACATTAAACATAAATACATCGACATGCAATTGCTAGAGATCATTAATCAAGAAACCATTTGCAATTTTATCTCTTTCAAAAAGAATAGTATAGCGGTCCTTAACAAAGCTAATTACATAACCTTCCTGTGCTAAATAAGAAATAGAAATTAAATTCTTGCTTGCTATAGGTATATAATAGCAGGCCCTAAGTACTAAATCTAATCCTGATGATAGTCAAAGCGGGTAGGTTTTCATGATCATAGCAGCAACTCTTGCTCTATTTTCGACATGTAGGATCATCTCACCATCCCTCAGCCACCTGCTTTCCTCAAGATCCTGCATGGAAGTGCACAAGTGAGTACTGGAACCAGAGTCAAGCATCCAATTAGATGTAGAAGAAATCGTTAGGTTAGATTCAATTATAAGCATACCTCTAGAAGGACCTACCTCCTTTTTATTCTTCAAGCTGACCAGGTATAAAGGATAGTTTGCTTCTAATGGCCATCAGTGTTGCAATGAAAATATTTTTTTTTATCAGCGGCCTTCTTCTTCAACTCTTCCTTCTTCTTCTCATCTTCTATCTTCTGCTTCATTGCGGACTTCTTCTTCTTTCCAAAAGACTTTTCTTGGAAGAAGTCCGCTCCACAGTAAGTATAAAGCCCTTTAAATCTCTTAAAGAAAGCTTAGTAGTAACCAACATATTCATGAGTTCAGTCAAGGTACATTGAAGTTTATGCATATGAAAGTTCATGATAAAATGCCCATACACATCAATCAAGGACTACAGGATCACATCAATCTATAAGTTCCTATCCATAATGACATTGAGCTTCTCAAGCTCCTTAAGGTCCTTGATCATTATCAAACAATGATCTTGAACGAACTATCCATCATGCATCTAAGCCTTAAAAAATCTACGGAAGACTTGATATTGAGCTGCGTGACTCTGTCACCAAACAACTCTTGCAGGTGAGCCAACATTTAATGGATAGTTCTTGACGTCTTCATGTTGGCACTATAGCTCATCAAATATTGAGCTCAACATGTAGTACCTGGCCTTATTATCATCATCCATCCATTTTTTCTGAGATGCTCTATGTTCAGCGATTAGATGGACTGGTAAAGTGGGAGGGTCCTAGTCCCATACATAAGACAACTTCTCAAAATCCAAAATAATTTTGTAATTCCTAAGCCAATCCTTATAATTAGGTCTAGTAAGTCTATGGGTGTCTAGGATTTTGGCTAGGAGATTGGATGCAGACATTTTTCTACAGAGAGTCAAAATTTCTAGTTAGATTTTATTATTAGACTTGACTAATTTATTTAGATATTTTATTTTTAAAAAGTTAGGCTTCCATAATTTTCTCGAATCCCTATACTTTCTTAGTAGCGATATGAAAATCTCCACAATCATAGATTTCTAGTGGGTGGTGCGGTCCTACCAATTGGCTCACCATCTCACCTAACAGTTATTATTGATGGGTTAGTCGATGAGTGGACAACTCTTGTCTAATAATTCACTAATCATGGTGCACCCAAATCTGATCTCTAATTCATGAAGCTCACCATATCTAGAATATTGCTCCACTCCTTAGTTAAGTCAAATCCATCATTTGCATGAATTGGATTCTAATTAGGTTCCCAATCGTATCCAAAATATTGAGCCCAACCCATCCTCCAACCCATAGCATCCATTGCCTAATAGACTTAGTTGCATCTTTTCGGTGCAACTGAACCTCTGTAACCAGTCGAGAATAATCAACCACAGGAAGGACCCGCACTTCTATAATGATGAAAGACCTATGACTTAATATTTTTTTTAGAAAGATTTGATTTAGGTCTTATAAACTTTACTTGACTTAGTCATAACAATTCTGGCTAACCTAGTGGCATGGGTTAGCTCGAATTGTTAGCCACCTCAAATTAGAATTGGATCGACCCAATCATCAAGATAAGTGAGATCAGTGGGAGAAATATGCCATTAACTCACCATGAATGCACTCAGATCGAGTAGCTTCCAATTAAAGATTACTGATCGTATTTACCAAACTTACCTTAGACATCGATTTATCAAACTAGAACTAATCGGATTAGCCTATAATTCAGGCTCGAACTGGGGAGCCAAATTAGGTCTTGACTTGATTGACCACATGTGACTATGAGTCAACCTTGATCCAAACTTAATCCTATTGGGCTGGTCAAATCTAAGCACTCTTGATTTTATCTAGCCAACTCTTGATTCGTTTTGATCAACCACTAGACCTAATTGAGCTACCCATACTCGAACCCAAATTTATGAAGGTATTTTAGATCTAAAAATTCATAATTTTTATATTTAATTAATTTTATAGATGTAATTCTTAATTAAATTTGGGTTCATAAATAAAACATGCATAAAAAATTCTAGGATTTCAAGATCTAGGATTTTATAGAAAAGTAAGTTTTCAATTTCTGATTAAGGACAAACATGCAGCACCCCTACACGCCATAAGAGTACCCCATCAAATGGAAAGGGAGGGTCTTTAAATCCTTTTTATTCTTATGATCGGACGACTAAGGGGAATGCCTTAATCAGAAATAATAATTATACTATAAAACTATTAGATCTATAACATATATCACATATAAAATTATAGATCTAATTATGCATGCTTTGTATACATCTTATGTATCAAAATTATACACTACATATGCATATTTTTAGATCTAAAATATTTGATATAATATCTAAAAAATAAAATTTTAACTAATCATATCATTAAAATTCTATTTTAGATAATTTATAGAATAATTCTACAGCCTAGTCTAGACATGCATCAAATATATCTAATATATTGATTAAAATTTTTAATCTACTAATTTTAGATCTGATCATATCTGATGTGATATTTAAAATCATTAATATTCAATCAAAATAAATTAATAATAATTAGATCTAAAGAAGATCTGAAGAACTGCAAATCTGGCTCTGATACTAGTTGAAGAAAAACTAGATTTTTTGCCATAGGATTGATCTAATCTGTAGTAAAATTTTACATAAAAATTTCCACATAACTTGATTAGATCTAAGAGCTCTCAGATCTAATCCTAATAATATAATATTAAGAATAAAAATTAAAATTAAAATAGTAATAATAATTATTACCTATTTAGGAAAACTGTTATCCTGACGATGATATGTCATAACCCAGGGTTCTGGTGTTGGAAATGTGTCCCAAAGCCAATCGTCAGTCTGTTGATGGTTGGACCATATATTTATAATTATATATGAATTATAAATTAATAAAATTTATTTTGATATTTTTCATCATAAATTCTATTATCTTTTAATGAACTTCTATGTTGTGATGAAGTCCTTAGGATTATCTAGATTCAGCAAAGAAGGATTTATCATTTAGTCCTTAAATAGTTCATGATTAAATGATACGTTGTTACTTAGGATGATAATGTTTATCAAGTATAGGTTATTGTGTGCTATATAGGTTAGTTGTCTTTATAACCAAGAAATGTTGAGACACTGATATGGCATGCAGGTAAAATGTATGGGTACATCTGCACTGAAGGTGATCAACTCTGAGGCTTTTCTCCTATCAAGATTAGCTTCAATGGAATATGGATATAAATGTCACTCTGATCTGAGATCACCACGATGACTTTCAAGCAACTCACTGTGTTTTGGTGCTAGACTATCTGAATTTCTAATTCAGTGATGAAAGATTTCTAGGCACAGTCATGAAGGGAAATCCTGATTTCCCGGTCCAGGTTCGTCCAGATCTGATTAGATCAAGAGATATATTTCAAAATTTTTTCTCTTGATCTCAATCAGATCTTGATATGTTTCAGATCTGATTCTTATTATTTTAACAAATAAAATAAAATAAGATAAATTAAATCAAATTTAATTTACCTGATTTGGGTAATCCTATTACCCTGTAGATGATCCTGATTGTAGCGGAAGGTTCTGGATCTTAGCCACGCAAGCGCATGGCCTCTACCGGTATCCACTCGGGTTGGATCTGGAGAACCTCTTCTTCTCTATCACACCTCCAAAAATTAGATCTGGATCTGATCTGGAGGATCTTCAAAACTCTTTTGAAGATCTGCAGTCGTCCTTTTGCAGCAGCGCAGCCTTCTTGCTTTTGATCGCCTTTCCTTGATCTGAATCGCACCAAACTAAGTCCAAAACACTTTTGGACGTGGAGAGCAAGGGGAGAAGAGAGTATGGCATGGAGAAGGAGGGGAGAGGCAGCCTTGGGGCGTGGGAAATCTCTTTCAATAAGACTTTTACTTCACTTAGGATTAGGGTTGGGCGCAGGGTCTTATTTATAGACCTCTTGTGATCCAACTCCTCTTCCTCTCAACCAATCACAACCCTTTGTGAAATCAGATCTAAATCTGATTGGTTGAAATAGAGACCCCTGGATTCCTCCTTAGAGGGTGCCTAAGACCAGTCAAACTGGATTCTTAGTAGAACTCTAATTGGAATCCAAAAGGGAGGTGGAGTCCTTGTCCAACAAGGACTCCTAGGCGCCTCCTACTTGGGCTCACGCCACCCTTGGCGTGCGCCCTTCTCCTTGCCAGGTTCTGGCAGGGGGACAAGGCCCCCACCAGCTCTCCAATAGGTGCATGACATGTGGTCAAAAGTCAAAGGGTCAATGGTCAACGTTTGACCAGTCAAAGGTAGACTTTTGACCAAAGTCAAAGAACAAGAAATGGCAGGTGACCAAAAATGGCAGGTAATGTCTTACAAAATAAGACAACCTATTTCTGACTTGGACAACCTCCAGTCAGACCATATGAAGGCCTCTGATTGAGCACAAACTCCTTTGGCTCAGTCAGGACAACTTATTTATGATAGTAAAAGAAGAACGTTAGGTTCAATCGAGTGCTAGCACGATTTCCTTGAACCTAATTGAATCTCATTCAGATCAATTGAACTAGATCAGTTCAATTGATGATCACCAGATTCAAACCCTTGTTTGTGTGACCCAGTTAGGTTCAGTTCTGTATGGTAATGGGATATGTCATGATCTCTATCATCGACATCATCGAAACTCCTTTCGATGGATCAGAACTCTTCTGATTCGAACAGCTAGAATGATCGATCATCTAAATCATTCTAATTGCTCCCAAAATCCACCAGTGACACCTAGCAGTATATGGTGGCAACCCATCAGAGCTGAATGCGAACCTCTTGGTGCAGCTACCTGTGTGATTAAGTTCTTCTATCTTGAGCCCCGATCAGATTAGGGTTAAGGTGAACTCGTCAAACCCTAGTCTCTGTCATATGATGTAATCATTCGATTCGAGTCCAATGTGAAAATCTAAATAGAAACTCTTTCTATTATTTCACTCTGCCATGGCCATGGGCTTCTGGACTTGATTCTCATGATCATCATAGGGCTGCTCCTCTACCACCGAGGTAGATAGATTCCATCTTGATGCAATCCAGTTCCTACAATGAACATGCTATAGCCAACATACACCTCAGGGTTCCATATGGCTAGGAGACCGAGTAATGGTGTAGTCAAACTATAACACCCTCAAGGTGAACTGCCGATGCATCTCAGGTCAAAGAACCAGACACACTACTGCAGCATCGAGTCAGTCATTGACGAGAAGGTAGACTTCCCTAATGACTACTCGAGGTGGTCACGCTCAGTGCCCTCGTTCTCTAACGAGTACCTGTACTCTCGCTCCGGTGTCTCCACACCGTAGACTCAAGACTCATCTACTAAAGAGAAGCGATTGTACACCAACCTTCCGGATCAATCACCATCCTCGTGATGATCCTATGGTCGGGAGCTGTTTTATGAGTTAATAATGATTATTCATGTCTTAAATTTTCAACTCTTGAAAATATGAATTATCATTACCATTAACTCAAAGGATGTATCACAGACACTAAATACACATATGTGATAGAAAATAACCCATTTTATTAATTATAGTCAAAATTATAATTTTGCCCCTAGAAGTGTATTACAAGTGTCAGCCAATTCTGGCTTCTAGGGCACATATATCTAACAATCTCCCACTTGTCCTAAAGCCAATTGGCTACAAGTCTAAGTCCCATCTTCTCAAGGTGGGCTTCGATCTTCTGCTGGCCCAACGGCTTTGTAAGTGGGTCTGCCACATTATCTGCGGAGTTGACTCTCTTGACCTCGAACGTAACCTTTCTCAAGGTAATCGCGGATGAGATGATATCGCCGCTCAATGTGCTTGGACTTCTGGTGAGACCTCGGCTCCTTAGCAAGGGCTATGGCGCCATTGTTGTCGCAGTAAAGAGGAATGGCATCTGATGGCATTACTCCAATTTCTGCAGCAAACTTCTTGTACCAGAATGCTTCCTTTGCAGCCTCTGATGCAGCTATATATTCTGCTTCCATGGTGGAATCTGCTATCACAGTTTGCTTGGAACTCTTCCAGCTGACAGCTCCACCATTGCACACAAACAGACTTCCAGATGTCGACTTTCGATCATCTATATCGGACATGAAGTCCGAGTCTGTGTATCCCTGAACTTGGAGTTCTCCATTACCAAAGACCAACATCATATCCTTAGTTCTTCTCAAGTACTTAAGGATACATTTCACAGAAGTCCAGTGTTCTTCACCTGGATTTGACTGATATCTGCTTGTGACACTCACAGCATGGGCTATATCAGGTCGTGTACATAGCATGGCATACATGAGGCTCCCTATTGCAGAAGCATAAGGGATCTTGCTCATGCGTTCTATTTCCTCAGGTGTGCTGGGGCACATCTTCTTGGAAAGATGAATACCATGTCTGAAGGGTATTAATCCCCTCTTAGAGTTTTCCATACTAAACCTCTTTAGTACTTCCTCTATGTACATCTTCTGTGAAAGTCCTAGCATCCTATTCGGTCTATCCCTATAGACCTTAATTCCTAGAATAAAGGATGCTTCACCTAGGTCTTTCATGGAGAATTCCTTGGACAACCACATCTTTGACTGATGTCAACATGGGAATATCATTCCCAATAAGGAGGATGTCATCCACGTACAATACGAGGAAGACAACAGCGCTCCCACTGACCCTTTTGAAAACACATGGTTCCTCTTCATTTTTGATGAAACCAAACTTTTTGATCACATCATTGAAACGAGTGTTCCAGCTCCGAGATGCTTGCTTAAGTCCATATATGGACCTTTGCAGCTTGCAAACCTTGTGATCAGTATCACTGGATGTGAAACCTAGCGGCTGTTCCATATAGATATCTTCCTCAAGATATCCATTTAGGAATGCCGTTTTCACGTCCATTTGCCATATTTCATAATCGAAATAGGCTGCAACAGCAAGCAATGTGCGGATGGATTTTAGCATAGCTACTGGGAAAAGGTATCCTGATAGTCAATGCCTTCACGTTGACTATAACCTTTTGCCACTAGTCTAGCCTTGAATGTCTCCACATTCCCATCTGCACCAATCTTTCTCTTGAAGATCCATTTACACCCAATAGGTACTATACCTTCTGGTGGATCTACCAAGGTCCAGACTTGGTTTGAGTGCATCGAGTCGAATCTTCTGACTTCATTGCCTCAAGCCATTTCTCGGAGTCGATATCTGATATCGCCTCGTTGTAGGTTTTGGGATCATCACCATGAGCACCATTACCTATGAGGAACATTTCCTCTACATCCTCTGAAATAATACCTAAGTATCTTTCAGGGGGACGGGAAAACTCTTTCCGATCTACGAGGTGGAGGAGGTAGTGTTCTTATTGGCTCAACCTGATTTGGTTCCACTTGGTCCTTAGCTCGTTTCTGCTTGTGAGACTTTCTCATCAAGCTTAATCTGCTTTCCAATGCCACTATCTTGAATAAACTATTTTTCAAGAAATATGGCATGTCGACTCACAATCACATTGTGGTCTTCTGGAATGTAGAAATAGTATCCTAATGACTCTTTAGGATATCCTATGAATCGAGCTCTAAAGGACCTAAACTCTAACTTGTCCGCTTGTTGTCTTTTGACATGAGCCGGACAACCCCAAATTCTGAGATGACTCAGACTTGGTTTCTTACCGTGCCATATCTCATACGGTGTGGTAGGAACGGTTTTAGAGGGAACCCTATTCAGTAAATAGATTGAAGTTAATAATGAATGTCCCCAAAGAAAATCTGGGAGGTCTGTGAAGCTCATCATGGATCGAACCATATCCAATAGAGTCCGATTTCTCCGTTCTGAAACCCCGTTGAGTTGAGGTGTTCCTGGTGGAGTCCATTGAGAGACTATGCCATTTTCCTTAAGATAGTCTAGGAATTCCCGGCTAAGGTATTCACCTCCTCGATCTGATCGAAGAACCTTAATGGGTTTTCCAGTTTGTTTTTCTACTTCATGTCTGAATTCTTTGAACTTTTCAAAAGGCTTCAGACTTATGTCTCATAAGATACACATACCCATACCTAGACAGATCATCGGTAAAGGTAATGAAGTAGACAAAATTGCCTCTAGCCGGCACATCGAAATGGGCCGCACACATCAGTATGTACTAGGGCAAGGAGATCTGTGGCCCTCTCCCCATGTCCAACAAAAGGGAGTTTAGTCATTTTGCCTTGAAGACAAGATTCACAAGTTGGATATGACTCAAAAGTCAATGGACTCAATAGCCCATTTTTCTCCAATTTGTTAATCCTATCTTCTGCTATATGACCTAATCTCAGGTGCCATAGATATCTGTCGTTTGGACTATCCCTAGGTCGTTTGGCATTCACGTTTTGCTCGATAGTTAAAACAGGTACATCAATATGCAACTGATAAAGACCATTAATAAGGAAACCATTTGCAATTTTATTTCTTTCATAAAGAATGTTACAATGGTCCTTAAAGAAGGTGATCACATAACCTTCTTGTGCTAAGCATGAAACAGAAATCAAATTCCTGCTAGCTGCAGGCACATAATAACAGTCTTTTAAAACTAAGTCTAAACCAGATGGTAATCGCAAGAGGGTATGTTCCCACGGCTACTGCAGCAACTCTTGCTCCATTACCGATGCGCGTAGGATCATGTCTCCATCCCTCAGCCTCCTGCTATCCTCAAGACCCTGCATAGAAGTGCACAGATGAGCACTAGAACCAGAGTCAAGCACCCAACTGGATGCAGAAGAAACCGTAAGGTTAGACTCAATAACGAGCATACCTCCAGAAGGACCTTCCTTCTTGTTCTTTAGGGTGGCCAGGTAAGTAGGGCAGTTCCGCTTCCAATGGCCGTCGCTGTTGCAATGGAAACACTTTCCTTTGCCATCGACCTTCTTCTTCGGTTCTGCCTTCTTCTTCTTTGATCCTTCTACCTTTTGCTTTTTCACAGACTTCTTTTTCTTTCCATAAGACTTTCTTTTGGAAGAAGTCCGTTCCATAGCAAGAACTGAGCCTTTAGAACCTTTCATAGAAAGCTCAGCGGTAACCAGCATATTCATCAACTCAGCCAAGGAATTTTGAAGTTTATGCATGTGGTAATTCATGATGAATTGCCCATATGCATCAGTCAAGGATTGCAGAATAATATCGTTCTGCAAGTCCAAGTCCAACTTCACACCGAGCTTCTCAAGCTCTTCCATGTCCTTGATCATTGTCAGACAGTGATCTTGGACTGACTGCCCATCACGCATCTTAGCCTTAAAAAGTCATTTCGTGACTTGATATTTGGCTGCGCGACTCTGTTCACCAAACATCTCCTGCAGGTGAGCCAACATTTGGCGAGCAGTCCCGATATCTTCATGTTGGCGCTGGAGCTCATCAGACATCGAGCCCAACATGTAGTATCTGGCCTTATTGTCTTCGTCAATCCATTTTTCCAGAGACGCTCTCTGTTCAGTGGATGGACGAGCTGGTAAGGTGGGAGGGTCCTGGTCCAAAACATGTGTTAACTTCTCTGAACCCAAAACAATTTTGTAGTTCCTGAGCCAATCTTTATAATTGGGTCCAGTCAGTCTATGTGTGTCTAGGATACGTGCCAGTGGGTTGGACGCAGACATTTTCCTGTAGAGAGTCAAAGATTCTAGTTAGATACTGTAATTTTGACTTGACCAATTTGTTTAGGGATTTTATTTTTAAACAAATTAGCTCCCACTATTTTCTCGGATCCCTACACTCCCTCTGTAGAGATGCGAAAATCTTCGCGATTGATGATTTCTAGTGGGTGGTGCGGTCTCACCAACTGACTCATCACCTCACCTAACAGTTATTGGTGATGGGTTAGCCAATGAGTGAACAACTCTTGTTCAATGATTCTCTAATCATGGTGCACCCAAACTTGGTCTCTAATTCATGAATCTCACCGTATCCGGAATATTGATCCACTCCTTAGTTAAGTCAGACCCACCATTTGCATAGACTGGGTTCCTAATTGGGTCTCTCACCGTATCCGGAATATTGAGCCCAACTCATCCTCCAGCCCATAGCATCCAATGCCTAATAGACATGGTTGCGTCTTCCCGGTGCAACTGAGCCACTGTATCCAGCCGAGAACAATCAACCCCGGGAAGGGCCCGCACGTCTACAATGGTGGAAGACCTCGGACTTAATCTTTTCTTAGGGAGAATTGATTCAGGTCTCATTAAACTAGACTTGGCTTAGTCATAACAATTATGACTAACCTAGTGGCATGGGTCAGCTCGGATTATTGACCACCTCAGATCAGAACTGTGTCAACAGATATGGCCAGGTAAGTGAGACCGGTGGAAGGAATATGCCGTTAACTCGCACAAGAACGCATTCAGGTCGAGTAGAGTAGCTTCCAATTAAAAACCAGTCGGTCGTCTGTGCCAAACTTACCTTAGACACCAAATTGTTGAGTCAGAACCAATTGGGTTAGCCTACAATCCAGACTCTAACCTCTGAGCCTAATTAGGTCTTGCTTGATCGTGACTCGATCTTGACCCAGACTTAATCCTATTAGGCTGGTCAATTTAAGCATTGTTGATCCCATCTAACCAACTCTTGATTCGGTTTGATCAACCGCTTAGACCTAATTGAGCTACCCAAGCCCGAACCCAGTATTATGAATATGTCTTAGATCTGAAATTCTCAATTTTAGACCTAATTAATATTCCATAAACTTAATTCTTAATTAAGTTGGGTTCATAAACAAAATATGCACAATAAATCCTAGGGTTTCAGGATCTAGGGTTTTGCAGAAAGTAAGTTTTGGGTTTCTGATTAAGGACGAACACGCAGCACCCCTACACGTCATAAGAACACCCCATCGAATGGGAAGAGAGGGCCTTTAAACCCTTCTTCGTTCTTATGACCGGACGGCCAAGAGGAACGCCTTAATCAGGAACATGTAAATCTACAAAACAGTTATAGATCTATATCATATATCTCATATACAAATTTAGATCTAACCAAGGCATATTTTGCATACATCTCATGTATCATAATCATGCATGTTTTCAGATCTAAATTATCATATAATAATCTGAAAAATTAGATTTAAATTGATCTAATCAAAATAAATTCTAATCTAGACAATTATGTAGAACTATTCTACAACTAGTCTAGTCATGCATCTATCATATCTCATATGATATTTAAAATTAAATAATTTTTATTTGCTGTTTATCAGATGTTATTATAACACTTATAATATCAAAAAATAGTAAATAAGAAGATCTAAAATATGATTTAATCATATTAAATCAAAGACATGCAAAACTATTCTATAGAACTATTCTATTCTAGAACTAGTCATGCATATCTTCATGTTCTTAGATCCAAATCATTTAATTTTAATTTTTCTGATTTCAGATCTGATCACATCTCATGTGACATCTAAAATCACATTATTTTTAATTAAAATAAAATTAAAATCAGATCTAAACAATTTTAGAACCATGGCTCTGATACCAGTTGAAGGGAAATCCTGATTTCCCGGTCCAGGTTCGTCCAGATCTGATTAGATCAAGAGATATATTTCAAAAATTTTTTCTCTTGATCTCAATCAGATCTTGATATGTTTCAGATCTGATTCTTATTATTTTAATAAATAAAATAAAATAAGATAAATTAAATCAAATTTAATTTACCTGATTTGGGTAATCCTATTACCCTGTAGATGATCCTGATTGCAGCGGAAGGTTCTGGATCTTAGCCATGCAAGCGCCTGGCCTCTACCGGTATCCACTCGGGTTGGATCTGGAGAACCTCTTCTTCTCTATCACACCTCCAAAAATCAGATCTGGATCTGATCTGGAGGATCTTCAAAACTCTTTTGAAGATCTGCAGTCGTCCTTTTGCAGCAGCGCAGCCTTCTTGCTTTTGATCGCCTTTCCTTGATCTGAATCGCACCAAACTAAGTCCAAAACACTTTTGGACGTGGAGAGCAAGGGGAGAAGAGAGTATGGCATGGAGAAGGAGGGGAGAGGCAGCCTTGGACGTGGGAAATCTCTTTCAATAAGACTTTTACTTCACTTAGGATTAGGGTTGGGCGCAGGGTCTTATTTATAGACCTCTTGTGATCCAACTCCTCTTCCTCTCAACCAATCACAACCCTTTGTGAAATCAGATCTAAATCTGATTGGTTGAAAAAGAGACCCCTGGATTCCTCCTTAGAGGGTGCCTAAGACCAGTCAAACTGGATTCTTAGTAGAACTCTAATTGGAATCCTAAAGGGAGGTGGAGTCCTTGTCCAACAAGGACTCCTAGGCGCCTCCTACTTGGGCTCACGCCACCCTTGGCGTGCGCCCTTCTCCTTGCCAGGTTCTGGCAGGGGGACAAGCCCCCACCAGCTCTCCAATAGGTGCATGACATGTGGTCAAAAGTCAAAGGGTGAATGGTCAACGTTTGACCAGTCAAAGGTAGACTTTTGACCAAAGTCAAAGAACAAGAAATGGCAGGTGACCAAAAATGGCAGGTAATGTCTTACAAATAAGACAACCTATTCTGACTTGGACAACCTCCAGTCAGACCATATGAAGGCCTCTGATTGAGCACAAACTCCTTTGGCTCAGTCAGGACAACTTATTTATGATAGTAAAAGAAGAACGTTAGGTTCAATCGAGTGCTAGCACGATTTCCTTGAACCTAATTGAATCTCATTCAGATCAATTGAACTAGATCAGTTCAATTGATGATCACCAGATTCAAACCCTTGTTTGTGTGACCCAGTTAGGTTCAGTTCTATATGGTAATGGGATATGTCATGATCTCTATCATAGACATCATCGAAACTCCTTTCGATGGATCAGAACTCTTCTGATTCGAACAGCTAGAATGATCGATCATCTAAATCATTCTAATTGCTCCCAAAATCCACCAGTGACACCTAGCAGTATATGGTGGCAACCCATCAGAGCTGAATGCGAACCTCTTGGTGCAGCTACCTGTGTGATTCAGTTCTTCTATCTTGAGCCCCGATCAGATTAGGGTTAAGGTGAACTCGTCAAACCCTAGTCTCTGTCATATGATGTAATCATTCGATTCGAGTCCAATGTGAAAATCTAAATAGAAACTCTTTCTATTATTTCACTCTGCCATGGCCATGGGCTTCAGGACTTGATTCTCATGATCATCATAGGGCTACTCCTCTACCACCGAGGTAGATAGATCCCATCTTGATGCAATCCAGTTCCTACAATGAACATGTCTATAGCCAACATACACCTCAGGGTTCCATATGGCTAGGAGACCGAGTAATGGTGTAGTCAAACTATAACACCCTCAAGGTGAACTGCCGATGCATCTCAGGTCAAAGAACCAGACACACTACTGCAGCATCGAGTCAGTCATTGACGAGAAGGTAGACTTCCCTAATGACTACTCGAGGTGGTCACGCTCAGTGCCCTCGTTCTCTAACGAGTACCTGTACTCTCACTCCGGTGTCTCCACACCGTAGACTCAAGACTCATCTACTAAAGAGAAGCGATCGTACACCAACCTTCCGGATCAATCACCATCCTCGTGATGATCCTATGGTCGGGAGCTGTTTATGAGTTAATAATGATTATTCATGTCTTAAATTTTCAACTCTTGAAAATATGAATTATCATTACCATTAACTCAAAGGATGTATCACAGACACTAAATACACATGTGTGATAGAAAATAACCCATTTTATTAATTATAGTCAAAATTACAATTTTGCCCCTAGAAGTGTATTACAAGTGTCAGCCAATTCTGGCTTCTAGGGCACATATATCTAACAAGTCAAATACTTATGGAGTCGGTGCGTGTATCAAGATAGGATTGACCACTCCTGATTTCAAGAGCTATGTTCGATTGTATTTCAATTTAGCAAAACCTTGGCCAAGGTAGTCTTAGTGAGAAGTCATTGGACTAATTGCCTTAAGACACGATATGGATATATTTTCTAGGGTTGACAGTCTAACCTTGAGCCATCTATTATATAGAGGTCATAGGAATGAATTATATGGTAACCATATTTATGTAGGTTCTGAATATTGTGATTATGATTATTCGACCTATCCAGACGTCGGGTACCATTGCTAGATGCTCACTTCGATTAGTATAGAAATTAGTTTCTCTGCTATTGGCTTAGATTCAGACCTATGAGGTCACACACATTAGGAGTTCTTACCTGATCTGATGGCTGATCAAGAGTCCCATTAGTCTGGGACTCTATGGTCTAGAGTTTCACTGGACTGGGACTCTATAACCAAGAGTCCTACTGGACTGAAACTCTGAGTCCTACTTGTCTGGGACTCTTTGATCAACAGTTTTATTGGTCTGGGATTCTATGGTTAAGAGTCCCATTAGACTGAAACTCTATGATCAAGAGTCCTACTGGACTGAGACTCTGAGTCCTACTTATCTAGAACTCTCTAATCATAAGTCCTGATAATCTAGGACACTATGGTCAAGAGTCCAACTGGACTGAAACTTTATGGCCAAGAGTCCTACTAGACTAGGACTATGAGTCCTACTCATCTGGGACTCTCTGATTAAGAGTTCTACTAGTCTGGTACTCTATAATCACGAGTTTGATTCGTTTGGGATACTAGGTTCAAGAGTTCTATTGATTTAGGACTCTTCAAGAGTTTCATGTTGATAGGACTCTATTGTCCAATAATCCATTCAATTTGGACTCAGATATTTTTGAAAGATTAATTAGCAATTTGATTATTGATTAGCTTAATTTAATTGAGCAATGAAGATTCGATCAAGTCTGATTGAATTTGATTTGATTGGATTTAACCCGATCAGGTCATGAGATGACATAATCGCTATGGGAGTTTTGACCCTGATTTGATCAGGATGTAGATCTAATTAATTTTTAATTTGATTAGAATTTTATTGAATTAGGCTAAGCCTAATTTGGTTGGGTTTAACCTAATTTAATTAGGTCTAGATTAATTGATTTGGTTGAAACCAATTAGGACCAAGTCAAATGAAGTTTGAATTCAAATTCTTCCATGCGCCCACCATTTTTGACTTTTCCACTCTGCTTCTCATGCCATCCCTTTTGTTTGTCGAATATTTTCTGAGAAATAAAAATATGCATGTAGAAGGAGAGTTCTTCTATGTGTTAAACATAAGGGAGGGGTGTTGGATAAGGATAAGAGGCTCATTTGATTTTTGAAATCAAGTGAGTGGTTAAAATCTCTCAACCACTCGATTCTTATTATTTTTCATGCAGTTTTCCCATGGTATTCATATCAATAAATTATGAGAACTTTTTTGTGTATAAGAGAAAGATTTATCATTATGTGGTAAAAGCTTTAGAGTGTTTGGGCATTAGTTTTGTGTGAAAAAAATCTTAGAGTGAAGGTGAATAGGATCCTATAGCACTTTTCTTTTTCTTTATGTCTCTCTTCTCTTATGATTTTTACCTCTAAGAATATCCTATTTTTAGATATGATCTAAATAAGGATTATAGATCTAAAAGTTATATTTTTATAAAAATTTATTTCATGAAAAAAGTTCGCACAGAGAGGGCGTGATAGGATTTTTAGTGTGTCAGGGTTTTTGGGCCGAGTGAAATCCTAGATTTGAGAATCTAGGTTTGGGTGGAGAGATTGAGTACTGTGAACATCGAATTGCCACCAAATTAGAAACACATCTTCATCATCCTCCAAAATTTATGTTTTAATTTTTTAGAATATTTAAAAAATAAGAAAGTATACGATCAATTGGATCGATCGTGATCAGCCATCAAAGGTCCCAGCGAGGAGCTAGCACTCCAATGGGACTAATCGAGACCAGAAGCTCCATGTGGACCGAACATATGTGCGGCTGTGATGCAATATTAGAGCATTATTTGGTGAACTTAGATTATGGTGATCGACTATCCATAAAAAGGTATTGTGTTCTGAACACGTAGATGTAGTAAATAGTTTATTACATAGTTTTATTTTCAGATATATTGATGTATGCATGCATATTATGTTTAGATTCTAATGTGTAGAGTTAAAAAATCTGATATGATTAGTAGATAATTAATTAAATTAATTATTTTTTGCTGCATCATTGCTATTTTTGAACTATTTTTTGAAAGTAGTGATAAGTGGTAAAAATACACTAATAAAAGTATTAAATTATAAAATAAATTAACTTATTTTTAAGAACTTGATACTTTTGTTAATCCTATATAGAAAAGAAGGCCACCAATATGAAGATCTTATTTTTTTAGATCAGATGAAATAAATTTTAAACAAAATGAATTTCAAATGAGCCCAAAATTGAATTTCAAAGGAAATGAATTAAAAAAAAAAAATCGGCCGGTCTGGTTCAAACTGGCTCAGAAAAATTGGCTCAGCAGACTGCCCAATCTGACTATGCTCAGACCGATCGCCCGCTGATGCCCAGCTTATGCCATGTTCATATCAAAATTTTTTATGGTGCACGGTGGATCGCTACAGTAACCAGGCAAGGGCATTTCAGGGATTTCATGGGGACAAGGGCGCTCCGATTGGTTGAAGGAAGCAGCGGTGTGTGCAACGCTGGGCTCGTGCATGATTTACAGAGGGTATTCTAAGAATTTTGCCTAATCCGATGGATGTTGTTCGCTCGGATTTGATCGAATGGTGAAAATTTGTGCGCTGACGAATGCAGCTCCCGATCAAGATCCAATGGTGGAGACGCATTACCGATTTTAAACTAAGAATCAGAGGCTTCACTAGGCATGATCTGATGACCCAGATTTGATCTTCAAGGCTGATCCAATGGTCCAAATGAATTCTGACTTAATTTAGATTTTTAAAATAATTTTTGAGTGATTTTTGACCCATTTGATCGGCATCCAACGGTCAGAATTGATCCAAGGTTCTTTTTAGTTATTTTGAGAGCTTTAAACTTGATTTCAATGGGATTTTGATCTAAGACCACCTAGATTAAAATATTTAAAGGCCTGCTCCTACTATTATCGAGGAGAAGAGGTGGAGAAAAAAAAGAGAAAGTTGAAAATAAAGAGAAAATAGGGAGAAATAGAGAGAATAGAGAGAGAGGTGTTTAGGGAGAGAAGAGAAAGTTTTTTTTTATTATTCTTCTTTCCTCTTCATTTCTTCTTCCGAAGGCCAGTACACAAAAAGACTTTCTTTTTCACCGAGTTCTCCACACCAAGAGCAACAGACAATCAATTTCAGTAAATAAATAATCTAATTTCTTCATGTTTTTTATTTTATTTGCTATTTTTAAACTTGTTATCATGAACTAAATTTTTTTTTATTAAGGCTAAGGTGTAGCCACTTGTTTGATGCAATATTCAGTATGATTTATTTTTAATTTTAAATTTTATTCATAAAGAGTATATATATCTGATCTTAATGTTTTTAGATTATTGGCCATCTTCTAATTGATCTAATGAACATAGATGATACGGACCAAGTACATCTATGTTATTGCTTCTTGATTATATACCTTGTATTACGAATCGAATTAGAATTCATATGCATGTGAAAATTTTAGTGCGCTTTGGATGCAACGTATTTTAATTAGAGAGTTTCACAAAACTTAATGCATCGATATTTATTTCAATTACATCTAGACCAAAGGATAATTAATAAATATTGATAGTTTTACTATGCCTGTACCAAAGGATAGTGAATAAACTAGGAGACTCCACTGTCACATGAAATAAAATTAACCTAATAATCTGAATATTGTATTGACTGAGTTGGTGAACCGATTGCCTTAGTAACCTATTGCTCTTAAGTTTAAAATCCTAATAATTACACTCTCTCTATTTCCTTATAATTTTTAATTTTTTTATTTTATTCTTTATTTTTTTTATTCTCATAAATCAATCTTCTAAATAAAGCATAGAAAAGAGCTTTTCAGCACTTATTTTTCAATCTTCTAGGGACGATACTCTACTCACTTACTTTATTACTTGATCGATTGGTGCACTTGCCATAGCTATAGATTAGCACGCATCAAGTTTTTGGCCTCATTGTCAGAAATTGTGTCTAAGACAATATTGAAATTTTGATCCTAGCTTTACTTTAGAATTTGATTTTTAATTTTTATTCTTACTTTATTTTTAAATTTGTTCAGTGCATGACACGTACTAGACATAGTAACTTACTATCTTTAGATCCAAAAATTAAAAGGACCATCAGA
This sequence comes from Cocos nucifera, assembly GCA_006176705.1. Taxonomy (NCBI): domain Eukaryota; kingdom Viridiplantae; phylum Streptophyta; class Magnoliopsida; order Arecales; family Arecaceae; genus Cocos; species Cocos nucifera. The sequence goes on from QRFJ01001145.1 coordinate 357,328, forward strand.
AGACTACAACAAGAAAGAAATATGGCAGCTGAAGATCCTAACGATATCAATCTAGGATTGGATATGGCGACCAAGGGACAGCATGAAGCTATTCAAGCAGTACATCATCCATTAAACGATTACATCACACCATCTATAGCCAATGCAGCTTTGAGCATCAGAAGACCACCTATGCAAGCAAACAACTTCAAAATAAAATCAATGATGATCCAGATGATTCAATCAATAGTCCAATTTAGTGGACACATGCATGATGATTCGAATGCCCATATTTCTAACTTTCTTAAACTTTGTGATACTTTTAAAATTAATGGGGTGTCGGATGATGCTATTAGATTAAGGTTATTTTCCTTCTCTATATAAGAGAAAGCTAAAAGTTGGCTTCATTCTCTTCCTGTAGGTTGTATCACAACTTGGGATATCTAAGCCCAAAAATTTTTAGCCAAGTACTTTCCACCTTCCATAACTGCCAAGATGCGCAACGATATCACTTCTTTTATGCAGATGGACTTGGAGACACTATATGAGGCTTGGGAGCATTTCAAAGAACTACTAAGAAGATGTCCATATCATCAACTATCCGTATGGCTTTAGGTACAAACTTTCTACAATGGTTTATCTCCTACTAATCATTATATAATTGATGCAGCAGTAGGAGGAACCATTAACCAAAAAATGAAAGAAGAAGCCTTTGATCTGATTAATGAGATGGCATCAAATAGCTATCAGTGGCAAACAGAATGCATGATACTGAAAAGACCAGCAGGTGTTCAGGGAGTAGATTGCGTGCCAACCTTACTAGCTGAAATTGTAGCCCTTAGAGTCGAAGTCAACAACTTGAAGGAAATAGCTATGCATGTTCAAAGCATCACTTGTGACCTATGTGGAGGAGGTATAATACAAGAAACTACCAGACAGGTAATCCTTTTGCTAAAGCAACTGAGACAGCTAATTATGTTGGTAATTTTTTCAGACCGTAATAAAATAATCCCTACTCTAACACATATAATCAAGGATGGAGGCAGCATCCAAATTTCTCATGGAGCAATCAAAATGTAGCACAAAAGCCACCCCCGGGGTTCCAAGTATCTGAAAAGAAGTCCAACATGGAGGAGCTGATGGTGAAATTCATGCAAAACCAAGAAGCAACTATAAAAAATTTGGAAGCCAAGCTTAGGCAGGACCAAATAGTAGCAATTTAAAACTTGGAGATGCAAATAGACCAAATGGCTAAGATAATCTCCGAGAGACCTCAAGGATCCTTGCCTAGCAACACAGAGATCAATCCAAGGGAGCAAGTCAATGCTATCACCTTGAGAAGTAGTAAAAAGTTAGAGGAGCCATATCAGAAGAAAGAGACTGAAGAGCCAACTACAAATAAGAAACTGTCAATTAAAATTCATCAGTCATCAAAACAACCAGTAGATGGATGGTCTCCAGGTATACAGTTTGCTGATCCAAATGTGAAGCCCTACGTGCCGCCACTATCATTTCTAAAGAGACAAATACAGTATCTAGATAAGAAATTTTCTAATTTTTTAAAATTTTAAAAAATTAACATATTAATATTCCTTTTGTAGATGCTATCACTCAAATGCCCAGGTATGCCAAGTTTCTCAAAGAAATTCTAACAAATAAGAAAAAGCTGAAGGAGCATGAGAGAATAAATCTGAATGAAGAATGCTTAGCAATACTTTAAAATAAATTATCATAGAAGCTAAAAGATCTAGAAAGTTTTACTATCCCTTGCATTATTGGTGATTGTAGTTTTGATAAAGTTTTATGTGATTTAGGAGCAAGTATTAATCTCATGCCCTTTTCTATTTTTAGGAAGCTTGGTCTAGGAGAACCAAAGCCTACCACTATTACTCTTCAATTAGCTGATAGATCCATCAAATATTCAAGAGGTATAGTGGAGGATGTCTTAGTAAAGATAAATAAGTTTATTTTTTTTATTGATTTTATTGTTCTTGATATGGAAGAAGATTATGATGTACCCCTTATCTTAGGAAGACCCTTTTTAGCTACTGGAGGAGCTTTAAAAGATGTTCAACAAGAAAAATTAATTCTCAGAGTCCAAGACAAACAAGTTACTTTTAATATTTTTAATGTTATTAAACATTCCAATGATAATCAAACTTATTTTTGTATAGATGATATTGATAATTTAGTACATGAGTATTTTCTAAAAAATAGGTTTAAGGACCCTATTGAAGCTTGCATTGTCCAATCACAAGAGGGTTCAGCTGAAGATGAAAGTCAAACAGAATGCATAAAATTGTTAAAGGCCAGACCATATATTCCATGAACATGCAGACCACGATTTGAAGAATTAGAAAGATCATCCACTCCTTTTCTAAAGACATCAATTGAAGAGCCACCTACTCTTGAACTTAAACCTCTTTCTTTTTATTTAAAATATGTTTTCTTGGAAGGTTCCTCGTACTTACCTATTATTATTTCTTCTTCTTTGATAGATTTAATGAAAGAAAAGTTGTTAAGAGTGCTAAAGAAACACGAAAAGGCATTTGGATGGATATAGCAGACATCAAAGGAATTAGTCTCTCAATTTGTATGCACAAAATTTTCATGGAGGACAACTATGAGCCTACAGTCCAACCCCAAAGAAGACTTAACCCTAAGATGCAAGAAGTGGTCAAAAAGGAGGTAATCAAGCTAGTGGATGCAGGTATTATTTATCCTATCTCTGATAGTTCATGGGTAAGTCCTATTCAAATAGTTCCTAAGAAAAGTGGGATTATTGTAGTTCAAAATAATAACAATAAATTAATTTCTACTAGGACTGTTACTAGATGGAGAGTATGTATGGATTATAGAAAATTAAATGATGCAACTAGAAAAGATCATTATCCTCTTCCATTCATTGATCAGATGTTAGAGAGGTTAGCTAGACATGATTTTTACTGCTTTTTAGATGGATATTTTGGTTATAATCAAATTACCATAGCACCTGAGGATCAAGAGAAAACTACTTTTATATGTCCTTATGGTACATTTGCTTTTAGAAGAATGCTTTTTGGTTTATGTAATGCACCAGCTACTTTTCAATGATGCATGATGGCTATTTTTTATCATATGATTGAAATTTTTTTTGAAATATTTATGGATGATTTTTCTATCTTTGGATCTACATTTGATAAATGCTTGCATAACTTATCTCTTATTTTACAAAGACGTGAGGATACTAATCTTGTCTTAAATTTGGAGAAATGTCATCTAATGGTATAAGAAGGCATAGTGTTAGGCCATAAGATTTCATGTAAAGGTATTGAAGTGGATAGAGCTAAGCTTGAGGTGATCGAAAAGTTACCCATACTGACCTCAATTAAGGCTATTAGGAGCTTTTTGGGGCATGCTAGATTTTACCATTGATTTATAAAGAACTTCTCTCTAACTTCTAAGCCTCTATCTAAATTATTATGTAAAGATGTCTCTTTTCATTTTTCTGATGAGTGTTTGCAGGCATTCAACACCCTCAAGGAGAAGCTGGTCACGGTACCTATTATGGTAGCACTAGATTGGTCCCTACCTTTTGAGTTGATGTGTGATGCTAGTGACACAGCCATAGGAGCTGTACTTGATCAAAGAAAGGATAAGATTTTTCAAACCATATACTATGCTAGCCGCACTTTGACTGAAGCCCAACAAAAATATGCAACCACAGAAAAGGAGCTCCTAACAGTAGTATTTGCATTAGATAAATTTTATTCTTATCTTATTTTATCTAAAGTTATTATATACACTGACCATGCAGCTCTAAAGTATCTCCTTACCAAGAAAGATGCAAAATCCAGATTGATTAGATGGATTCTTTTGCTACAAGAGTATGATTTGGAGATTAAGGATAAGAAGGGCACAGAGAATTCAGTTACTGACCATCTTTCCAGATTGGAAAACATCACAAAGAAGGAATTAGATATTTGTCTTATCAAGGAGGAATTTTTAGATGAGCACCTCTATGCTATATCAGGTAGAACATTTTCATGGTATGCTGATATTATTAACTATCTGGTTGGTAAGGTTCTTCCACTTGGTCTTTCTTTTCAACAAAAGAAGAGGTTCTTATCTATTATTAAATATTATTCTTAGGATGAACCCTTCTTGTATAAGTGTTGTGCAAACCAGGTCATTAGAAGATGCAATTTAGAGGAAGAAATGAAAAAAATTCTGCATCATTGTCATGATCAAAAGGTAGGAGGACATTTTGGCCCAACTAGAATAGCTTATAAGATTCTTCAATCAGGTTTTTATTGGCCCTCTCTATTTAATGATGCTCATACTTATGTCTCTTCATATGACCGCAGTCAAAGAACTAAAAATCACTCTAGGGGACATGAAATGCCTTTAAACGATATTCTTGGGTGTGAAATTTTTGATGTTTGGGGTATTGATTTCATGGAACCTTTTCCTAGTTCTTTTTCAAATCAATATATACTTGTGCCTATAGATTATGTTTCAAAATGATTTCATGGAACCTTTTCCTAGTTCTTTTTCAAATCAATATATACTTGTGCCTGTAGATTATGTTTCAAAATGGATAGAAGCAGCACCTTTTCCAACTAATGATGCTAAGGTAGTTGTCAAATTTTTGAAAAAGTATATTTTTACACATTTTGGCACTCCTAGAGCAATCATTAATGATGGAGGTAAACACTTTTGTAATAAACAATTTGAAAATCTATTAAGCAAATATGGTGTCACTCATAAAATAGCTACCCCATATCATCCACAAACCAGTGGTTAAGTAGAGGTGTCTAATAGGAAATTAAAGAGAATTTTAGAAAAGACTATAAGTGCATCTAGGAAAGACTGATCATTAAAATTAGATAATGCATTGTGGGCATATTGGACTGCATATAAAACACCTATTGGTACGTCCCCATATAGGATACTCTTTGGAAAAGCATGCCACCTCCCTATTGAGCTAGAACATAAAGCATATTGGACTATGAAAATTCTTAACTTTGATATACAAGATGTAGGAAAGAACAGGTTGATGTAAATGAATGAGATGGACGAATTTCACCACCGTGCCTATGAGAATGCCAAGATCTACAAAGAACGTACTAAGAAATGGCATGATAACCATATTGTAAAAAGAGAATTCCATAAGAGATAGCAAGTTCTCTTGTATAGTTCATGGCTATATTTGTTTTCAGGAAAGCTAAAATCAAGATGGATAGGTCCCTATACAATTACTAAGATATTTCCATATGGAGCAGGAGAGATTTTTGATGAATCAAAAGGTACCTTCAAGGTAAATGATCATATGCTAAAAAATTACATTGATGGAAGTTTTGAGAAGGAGAAGGAAGCATTTCAATTACAAGATCCAACCTAGAGTCTCAAAGAAAGTCAAGCTGAAGACTATAAATCAGAACTACTAAATAGGTTGTTTCTTTTCTTTTTAGTTTTGATCATTTTTATTTTATTTTTTAGTAATTTATTGTTGCTCTTTTACTACTTTGGTGTGTATTTTTAATTTTGCAGAAAAAAATCAATGAGAGCTCAAGCCAAATTTCAAAGCTTCAAAGAACCAGATTGAACCAAATCAGTTGTATTCTTTCCTGTCCTTTATTACACCCTTTATTTTTCTTTCTCCTTTAAGACAATGTAGAATAAATTGAGGGGTAAAAAAAATAAAAATAATAAAAAACTTTTTAAATCATGTGTCAAGAAGAAAATCTTGAGCAAGATAGATTGGATAAGTGATAAAAGATAGAAGTATCTGCTAATGAATGTAATAAGTTAAAGAAGTAGATTAGTTAGTCAGACTTTTAGCAACCTACTTAGGTCATCAAAAGACTATTAGCACGTCACACTAACAAGGCAAAGTAGGTATTGATTATAAAGCCAATTGAGGATTCAATTATCACTAAAAATTGATAATTAATATACATTCTAATCAAAGAAACTTGAATTTAAGGAAAGAGCTACCTGCCTAAAAATAAAGTACAAAAGATAGAGTATATGTGGATTGCCCAAAGTCTAGTAATTGGGTCTCTACACCTAGGTCAAGTGTGAAAATTCACGTAAAACAATGGAGGAAAGGCCAAGATGCTCAGCATAAATAAAATAAAATAAAATAAAATAAAATGAGGCAGTGTGAAAGCTACCTTAATTCATGAGTATAAAATTGGGAATGTATAGAAAATTAACCAAAATAGATGATAAGAGAGGATACTTTTGTCCTTTAAATTAACACTGAAATGCAAAATTAGTCATCATGAACAAAAGTGTTGTAGATCTTTGGTGTAATCTAAGAAAGTTGTTAATTGTACTGACTGTAAAATTTGCTTCTGAAGCTCAATGCTTAGTTAGTGGTATTTTCAAAACTTTTTGACCTTTAACTCTAGATTTATCTTTTTGATGGATGATCTTATTGAAACATGGTATTAAAAAAGCATTGCTAAATGACTAGCAATGACTAAGTTGGAGGGTGTGATAAGTGATAAAAATATACTAATAAAATTATTAAATTATAAAATAAATTAATTTATTTTTAAGAAATTGATACTTTTGTTAATTCTACATAGAAAAGAAGTCCATCAATATGAAGATCTTATTTTTTTGGATCAGATGAAATAAATTTCAAGCAAAATGGACTTCAAACGAGTCCGAAATTGAATTTCAAAAGAAATGAATTAAAAAAAAAAAGCCAGCCGGTCCGGTTCAAATTGGCTCAGAAAAAATGGCTCAGTAGATCGCCCGACCTAACCATGCTCAGACCAACCACCCACTGACGCCCAGCTTACGCCATGCTGATGTCAGAATTTTTTGTGGTGCATGGTGGACCGCTACAGTAATCAGGCGAGGGGATTTTAGAGATTTCATGGGGACAAGGGCACTCCGATTGGCTGAAGGAAGCGGCGATCTGTGCAATGCTAGGCTCATGCACGGTCTACAGAGGGTATTCTAGAAATTTTGCTTGATCCGATGGATGTTGTTCTCTAGGATTTGATCGAACGGCAAAAATTTGTACGCTGACGAATGGTGGATGCAGCTCCCGATCGAGATCCAATGGTGGAGACACGTTATTGATTTTAAACTAAGAATCAAAGGCTTCATTGGGCATGATCTGATGGCCCAGATTCAATCTTCAAGGTTGATCCAATGGTCCAAATGAATTTTGACTTGATTTGGATTTTTAAAATAATTTTTGAGTTATTTTTGGCCCTTTTGATCAACATCCAACGGTCAAAATTGATCTAGGGTTTTTTTTAGTTATTTTGAGAGCTTTAAACCTAATTTCAACAGGATTTTGATCTAAGACCACCTGGATTAGCCTATTTAAAGGCCTGCTGCCTACTGCTGCTGAGGAGAAGAGGCAAAGAAAAAAAAGAGAAAGTTGAAAATAAAGAGAAAATAGGGAGAAATAGAGAGAACAGAGAGAGAGAGATGTTTAGGGAGAGAAGAGAAAGAGTTTTTTTTTATTATTTTTCTTTCCTCCTCTTTTCTTCTTCTGAAGGCCAGTACACAAAAAGACTTTCTTCTTCGTCGAGTTCTCCACACCAAGAGCAATAGACAACCAATTTCAGCGAATAAATAGTCTAATTTCTTCATATTTTTTATTTTATTTGCTATTTTTAAACTTATTATCATAAACTAAATTTTCTTTTACTAAGACTAAGGTATAGCTACTCTTTTGATGCAATATGCAGTATGATTTATTTTTAATTTTAAATTTTTTTCATGAGGAGTATATAAATCTGATCTTAATGCTTTTAGATTACTGGTCATCTTCTAATTAATCTGATGAACATAGATGAACGGACCAAGTACATCTATGTTATTGCTTCTAGATTATATACCTTATATTATGAATCGAATTAGAATTCATATGCATGCAGGAATTTTAGTGCGCTTTGGACGTAGCATATTTTAATTAGAGAGTTTCACAAAACTTAATGCATCGATATTTATTTAAATTATACCTAGATCAAAGGATAATTAATAAATTTTGATAGTTTTGCTATGCCTGGACCAAAGGGTAGTGAATAAACTAGGAGACTCCACCGTCACATGAAATAAAATTAACCTAATAATTTGAATATTATATTGACTGAGTTGGTGAACTAACTGCCTTAGTAACCTATTGCTCTTAAGTTTAAAACACTAATAATTACACTCTCTCTATTTCCTTATAATTTTTAATTATTTCTTTATTTTATTTTTTATTTTTTTTTATTCTCATAAATCAGTCTTCTAAATAAAGCATAGGAAAGAGCTTTTCAGTACTTATTTTCTAATCCTCTAGGAATAATACTCTACTCACTTACTTTATTACTTGATCAACTGGTGCACTTACCATAGCTATAGATTAGCATGCATCAAGTAGCATGGCGAATCCTGCACTATTTTCTTCAAATGATATCAGAGCAAGATTCTTTAAACATGATATGCTTGCATATTTAGATTAATAATTTAGATTTAATCTAAATATTGATCTAATAATTAGAATAATTAGATCTAAAAATTAAAATCTAGATCGCACGGACTGTAGGTAGTCCTGTTGTAGGATTTACCCCCTATAGTGAAAAGGTTATTCTGGTACGTTGCTGATCTAATATTTGATCTAATATTTTTATGATTTAATTATATTAGGCTTTAGTCTAATTTATGATCATAAATGCATAATTAGATAAAGTTTGATTCATGATTTTATGATTATGTAGTGTACATAGTTTCAGATTAAACCCTACAACTAGTGTTGTTTATGAGTTGAGATGATTTAATTTTGAAATGAGTCGACTCAATTGATGAACAATGCTAAGTTGTAAAGAATCTTTCAAAATTAAAAATATTTTCGAAATGCCAAACCCTAACCCTCAGCTCATAAACTTAATTAAAAATTAAATATAATGATTTAGTATCTAGAATTATGAATTAAGACTCTAAGTCATTAATCATAAACTTGTGAATTATTGGGTTAGCTGAATTAGGTCCATAAATTGGGTTAGACCAAAGGTTAGTTAAAAGATGGACTAATTTAGAGTAATTGATCAAATCTAATTAAATATTAATTTAGATTAGATCAAGAACTCTATAGACTCAATTACAATAGTTGTAGTTAGTCAAGTCCATGCCTTTAGCAAGGATCAAATAGACTTGATTTAAGGCTATGCGGTCAAATCCGAAATTACTAGGTTGGTCAAATTAAAACTAATGAACCGAATGGTGTCTAAGGTAAGTTTGGCAGTTTCACCAGTGGTTTTTAGTTGGGAGCTACTCGTACTAATTTGGTCTTTGATGAGTTAATGGCATATCCCTTCCACTGATCTCGCTTACTTGGCCATCCTGATGAGTTAGATTTTGATTAGATCACTTGGTGATTCGGACTCACCTATGTCTATTCGATAAATCAGTCTGACTAATTTAGGTGCTCCTAATGCCAGCTTAGATTAGTTTCTTTTCTGACTTGGTGAAGTCAGTGGCAGGATCGAAATTGGATTGCTGGATTTTCTTAAATTGGTTAACTAAATCCTTTAAAATTATTAAGTCCTTAAAAATAAAATAGTTATATAGATAACTAAATCATAGCCTCCCATTAAATTGAGTAATAATGGGTTCATTAGTATAATGATCATTGGAGGCCCAAAGGCCTGATGATTATTGACTAATGAAATTATTATTCATAAAATGATAATTTAGTTAAGTTTTTCTGATGGTGGTTAGGTTGGCCGACCAAAGTCGGGCCTGATCATTTATTGGTTAGATAAGACCAAATATGATCATGTTAATGGTTGGACCTAACCGAACCTTTTTCAGTGGAGGTCAAAGCCTACTGATTAGGTCTATAGGGCAAAATCAATATTACTAGAAGTTATTTAGAAAAATAATTGATTTTGAATCTATCCATCGGTGCACATGGGTTGACCAACCAAAGTTGGGCTCATGTATAGTCTATGTGGATTCTAGTATCCATTAAGAAATTAGAGTAATTTCTCGAATTAGAGGTAAAGGCTACCAATTCATATAAAATAGTGGAAGGACCTTTAGACTGAAGTCTAAATCTTTAGGATTAATAATTTATATACTAATTAGGTTTGATTTTTCTTTTTGTGCAGACATGGCCACTAGCCTATCGCTCCGATCATTGTTAGACCATAACAAATTAATGGGATCCAACAACGATAGTTGGTAACGTAAGTTGAAAATCATCCTAGAGCATGAGTGAATCCTTTATGTGGTAACGGATTAAGCACCTGAGGAGCCAGCCCTGAATGCTAGGAAAGTGGTCCGAGATACTTATCTGAAGTGGCTCAATGACCGCACCACCTTTCGATGTTTAATGCTGGTGGCAATGAATGATGAGTTTAGCCATAGGTTTGAAAATGCTTAGTCATAGGAGATGCTTCAAATATTGAATGATGCTTTTGGCACGCCGGATGACGTTGAAAGACACAAAATAAGTTATACCATTTTCAACGCTCGAATGAGGGATGGGGCCTCGGTCATCGATCATGCATTGTACATTTTCGAGATGATTGAGTGCCTTAGCAAGCTAGGGTTTTCCCTAGCTCGATAAGGATGTGATCCTTAATTCTTTGCCCAAGTCCTTCCTCCCTTCCAAACTCATTTTAGAATGACAAAGCTTGCAGTGAAATACCATGGCTTGTTGGGGTTGCTGCAGAACTTTGAGAAGGATCACCAACTCCATAAGGAGATGGTGAATGTAGTGGGAGGGTTTTCTTCTGATCGTCGACCCTTTAAGAAAGAGAAGAAGAACAAGAAGAAGAAAAATAATAAGCCCGATCAGAGCCAGGCAGAGTGCTTCTTCTGCAAGAAGCAGGGGCATTGAAAGAGGAACTATCCTCTGTACATTGCCTTCCTGGACTCGAACAAGTTGAGGAAGAAGTAAGTGGTTGCTGGGCAAGGTAATTATATGATAACACCTTGTATTTTTTTCTTATTTGATTCTACTGCCTAGGTATTAGATACTGAAAGCCCTTATCATATTTGTAATTCTATGCAGGGCTTGCAGATCAGTAGGAGATTTGATCAAGATGAGAGATTCTTGAATGTTGGAGATGGAAGATAAGTTCTAATTCTTGCTTTGGAAATCATGAACTTTGTAATCAATTCAAATAAAGTTATTCTTAATGAATGTCATTATTGTCCAACTTTCTTATTGAATGTCATTTTTGTAGGCCTTTTAGCCATGAATGATTTTGAAATATCAATAAAAAATAATTTTGTAATGTCATTTTGAATGGTGTTATAATTTTGATTGGATAATTGAATAACAGAATTTATTTACTTTCTATGCCAGTTAATGTGGTTCAATCCTCCAGTAAATGCCCTAAAATTAGTGATTTGTCTGATGTCTACCTTTGGCACTGTAGGTTAGGTCATATTAAGAAGAATAGAATTAACAAGTTAGCTCAAGAAGGAATTCTTGAGGTTAGTGATTGTGAGTCACTTTCGATCTATGAGTCTTGTCTTCTTGGTAAGATGACCAAGTCACCTTTTACTGAAAAAGGTGAACGAGCCACTGAACTCTTGAGTTTAGTACATTCGGATGTATGTGGATCCATGAGCTCAAGTGCCAGAGGTGGATATTTCTACTTCATAACCTTCATAGACGATCTATCAAGGTATGGGTTTGTCTATTTAATGAAGCATAAGTCGGAGTCATTTGAAATGTTCAAACTATTTTGAAATAAGGTAGTAAAGCAAACTGAAAAGAGAATTAAAACTCTTCAATCTGATCGAAGGGGTAAGTACCTTTCCAATGAGTTTCTGACATATCTTAGGGAGAATGGGATTCTCTCCCAATGGATCCCTCCTGGAACACCATGACATAATGGTGTGTATGAAAGGAGAAATCGGACCCTATTGGACATGGTTCGATCCATGATGGGGTTTGCTAGTTTGTCAAACTCCCTATGGGGATATGCACTCGAGTCGGCTTGTTATATTCTAAATCAGATTTTGAGTAAATCTATTAATAAAACACCATATGAAATAGGGATAGGGCATAAGCCAAAGCTTTCACACCTTAGGGTTTGGTGGTGTTCGACCTACGTCAAATATTTGATAACAGATAAGCTTGGACCTACGTCTAATAATTATAGTTTTATAGGTTATCCAAAAAAATCAAAGGGTACTACTTCTACCTTGCTGATAAGCAAAAAGTGTTTGTTAGTCTTAAGGCAATCTTTTTAGAAAAGGAGTTCCTAGGTGAAAGAATTAATGCCTCCAAGGTCGAACTTAATGAAGTACGACAGGTGGAAGAACGGACACAAGTTGTTGAACCTAAGCTAGATCTAATTAGATCAGACCCAGAACCTTTTTTAGAATCATCCTTAAGGAGATCTGGTAGAGTACCATATCAATCGGATAGATACTATGGTTTTCTGATCCGGGACGGGGATCCTATCGAACTCAATGATAATGATCAGGATCCAATCATCTATATGGATGCAATGCAAAGATCTGACTCTGAGAAAGGCTTGAGGCCATGAAATCTAAGATGGAATCCATGAAGGTCAATGATGTATAGACATTGGTTGACCCATCCAAAGGGGTAAAATCCATAGGGTGTAAGTGGGTCTTCAAAAGAAAAAGAGGTGCAGACAGAAAGATGGAGATCTATAGAGCCCATCTGGTTGCCAAGGGGTATCATTAACGTTATGGTATTGACTATGATGAGACGTTCTCTCCTATAGCAATGCTTAAATCCATTTGGATAATGCTTGCCATAGCTGTCCATCTGAACTTTGAAATCTGGTAGATGTATGTGAAAATAGCTTTTCTGAATGAAGAGCTAGATGAAGAGATGTATATGATACAATCTGAAGATTTCACATTCATAGATGAGTCTAAGTGTGTAAGCTTCAGAGGTCTATTTATGCACTAAAGCAACCATCTTGGAGCTGGAACATACAATTTGATAGAACAATCAAAATGTATGGCTTCATTAAGAACGAAGAGGAGCACAGCATATACAAATGGACTAATGGTCTAGCAATAGTATTTCTAGTATTGTATGTGGATGACATTCTTTTAATCAAAAATGATGTCCCTACATTATAAGGAATAAAGATCTAGCTGTCATCATAGTTCTCCATGAAAGATCTGAGAGAAGCTTCCTACATCCTAGGAATGAAGATCTATAGAAATAGATCTAAAAGGTTGCTTAGATTATTCTAGTCCACATACATTGATACTATGCTGAAATGGTTCAGCATGAAAAATTTTAAGAAAGGCTATCTACCAATAGGCCGTGGAATTTTTCTTTCAAAGAGGGATTGTCCAACAACACCTCTAGATAAAGTGCGTATGAATAGAATACCATATGCTTCAGTAGTGGATTCTATAATGTACTCCATGACATGTATATGACCAGATGTGCCATACTCACTAGATGTAGTGAGTAGATACCAATCTAATCCAAGGAAGAATCACTAGAAGGTTGTTAAAACCATCCTAAAGTATTTAAAAAATACTAAGAACTAGTGGCTTGTATATGGTGAATCAGACTTAAAACTTATGGGATTCATAGACTCCAGTTTTCAATCCGATCATGATGATAGCAAGAGTGTGTCGAGATATATATTTACCCTTAATGGTGGGGCCGTCTGCTGGAAGAGTTTCAAGCAGCACACTATGATCGATTCAGTTTATGAGGCGAAGTATGTCACTGCATCAGATGCTGCCAAAGAAGTAGTGTGGCTAAGAAAATTCATCATCGAGCTTGGAGTAGCACCCTTCCTTGATGGTCCAGTTCTGCTCTATTGCGATAGCTCTAGAGCCATTGCTCAGGCGAAGGAACCAAAGGCACACTAGTGAATGAAGCATATTCTGCGCCACTACCATCTTGTTCAAGAGATTATGAATCAAGGTAACGTCGACCTTTAGAAGATCGATGGAAAGAAGAACCTGATCGATCCATTCACTAAAGCTATTGCGGTGAATGAGTTCGACGACTTAAAGTCGAAGATTTGTATTAGATACTACACCAATTGGCTTTAGTCCAAGTGGAAAATTGTTGGAAATGTATCCCAAAGCCAATCGACAGTCTGTTGACAGTCGGGCCATATATTTGTAATTGTATATAAATTATAAATTAATAAAAATTATTTTGGCATTTTTTATCACAAATTTTGTTGTCTTCTAATGAACTCCTATGTTGTGATGATGTCCTTAGGACTATCTAGATTCAGCAAAGGAGGATTTGTCATTTAGTCTTTAAATAGTTCATGATCAAATGATACGTTGTTACTTAGGACGACAATGTTTATCAAGTATAGATCGTTGTGTGCCATATAGGTTGGTTGTCCTCATAACCAAGGAGTGTTGAGACACTGATATGGCATGCAAGTGAGATATATGGATACATCTGCACTGAACATGACCAACTCTGGGGCTTTTCTTCTATCAAGATTAGCTTCGATGTAATATGGGTATAAATGTTCCTTCGACCTGAGATCACCACGGTGACTTTCAAGCAACTCACTGTATTTTGGTGCTGGACTTTCTAAATTTCTAATTCAGTGATGGAAGATTGCTGGGCATAGTCAAGTACTTATGGAGTCGGTGTGTGTATCAAGATGGGATTGACCACTCCTGATTTTAGGAGCTTTGTTCAATTATGTTTCAATTTAGCAAAACCTTAGCCAGGGTAGTCTTAGTGAGGAGTCATGAGACTAATTGCTTTGAGACACGATATAGATGTATTTTCTAAGGTAGACAGTCTAACCCTAAGTCATCTATTACATAGAGGTCATAGGGATGAATTATACGGTAACCATATTCACGTAGGTTTTGAATGTTGCGATTGCGATTATTCGACCTATCCAGACATTGGGTACCATTGCTAGATGGTCACTTCGATTAGTATAGAAATTAGTTTCTATGCTACTGGCTTAGGTTTGGACCTATGGGGTCACACACATTAGTAGTTCCTACCTGATCTGATGGTTGATCAAGAGTCCTATTGGTTTGGGACTCTATGGTCAAGAGTTCCACTAGACTGGAACTCTATGATCAAGAGTCCTGGACTGGGACTCTGAGTCCTACTTGTCTGGCACTCTCTGATCAAGAGTTCCATTAGTCTGAGACTTTATGGTCAAGAGTCCTACTGGACTGAAACTCTGTGACCAAGAGTCCTACTAGACTGGGACTCTAAGTCCTACTTGTCTAGAACTCTCTGATCATGAGTCTTGATAATTTAGGACACTATGGTCAAGCATCCCACTAGACTGGAACTCTGTGATCAAGAGTTCTACTGGATTGAGACTCTGAGTTCTACTCATTTGGGACTCTCTGATCAAGAGTTTTACTAGTTTGAGATTCTATAATCGTGAGTTTGATTCATTTGGGACACTGCATTCAAGAGTTCCACTAATTTAGGACTCTTCAAGAGTTTTATATTGATAGAACTCTGTTGTCCAATAACCTATTTGATTTGGACTCAGATATTTTTGAAGAATTAATTAGCAATTTAATTGCTGATTAGCTCAATTTGACTTAGCGATGAGGATTTGATCAAGTCCAATTGAATTTGATTCGATTGAATTTAACCCGATCAGGTCATGAGATTACCTAATCGCTATGGAAGTTTTGACCCTGAATTGATCAGGACATAGATCTAATTAATTTTTAATTTAATTAAAATTTTATTGAATTAGGCTAATAGATTACCTAGTAGAAAAGATTTCAAAATCATCACAAACCTTCTTTTTTCTTTTCTATTGCAATTTCTTGATTATTATATGATGATTTCTTAACCTTCCATATATAGAAATAGATAGACTATAAATGACATCACTTATGTCAATGACACCCTCTCCCCTTTCCAGTTCATCTATTTTGCGATGGGTCAACTTCACTCGGTTGGGCATGGTAGTTGGTGCGAGTTTTTCTTTCCATCTACTTTCGTAGAGCCAGGTTCCATCCTAGTTGACCCTACCTCTCACTTTCTTATTAATGACTTATAGGGAGCAGCCACCATAGCTAGAACGTCCAGAGGAGGGTTTGGCGAAAGAAAGATGGGGATCCCTAGATATTGACCACCACTACAGGAATTGGTACTGGTCTGGCCAGCTTCAAAACTATGGGGTGCAGCTTCAAAATGAATGCACTAATAGCCCCCCGAGCCAAGTGGAGTATGCATGAAAGAGTCAGATGCTTCTTCTATTCTTTTTCCTGGCGCAGCTGGGCCATCCTAGACTTGAACTACAGACCTCGCCCATGAAGTAAATCATCGCACCTACGATCCAACCAATTAGGAGAGAATCAATAGATTCTTTTTTGGGAGCGATTCATCCTTCCCGAACACAGCATACAACTTAATTTAGTTGGGTTTAACCTGGTTTAATTGGGTCTAGATTAATTGGTTTGGTTGAAACCAATTAGGATCAAGTCAAATGAAGTTTCAATTCAAATTCTCCTATGCGCCCACCATTTTTGACTTTTCCACCCTGCTTCCCATGCCCTCCCTTTTGTTTGTCTAATATTTTTTAAGAAATAAAAATATGCACTCAGAAGGAGAGTTCTTCTGTGTGTTAAACATAAGGGAGGGAGCATTGTATAAAGATAAGAGGCTCATTTGATTTTTGAAATCAAGTGAGTGGTTAAAACCTCTCAACCACTCGACCCTTATCTTTATCCATATAGTTTTTCTATAGTATTCAAGTCAATAAATTATGAAAATTTGTGTGAGTGTAGGAGAAGTGATTAGCATTATGTGATAAAAATTTTAGAGTGTATGGGCATCAGTTTTAGATGAAAAAAATCTTAGAGTGAAGGTGAATAGGATCCTACAACACTTTTTTTCCTTTATGCCTCTCTTCTCTTATGATTTTTACCTATAAGGATATTCTATTTTTAGATATAATATAAATAGAGATTATAGACCTAAAAGTTATCTTTCCATGAAAACTTATTTCATAGAAAAACTCCACACAGAGAGGGCGTGATAGGATTTTTAGTGTGTCAGGATTTTTGGGCCGAGTGAAATCCTAGATTTGGGAATCTGGGTTCAGGTGGAGTGATCGAGTGCTGTGAGCATCGGATTGCCATCAAATTTGAAACACATCTTCATCATCCTCTAATATTTATATTCTAATTTTTTAGAATATCAAAGAAATAAGAAAGTATATGATTGATCCAATCGATCATGATCAACCATCGAAGGCCTTGATGAGGAGCTAGCACTCCAATGGGGCTGATCGGGATCAGGAGCTCTGTGTGGACCAATTGTAGAGGCCGAACACATGTGTAGCTATAACATGATATCATATTATTATTTGGTAGACTTAGATTATGGTGATTGACTATCCGTAAAAAGATATTGTATTCTGAACACGTAGATATAGTAAATAGTTTATTACATAGTTTTATTTTCAGATCTATTGATGTATGCATACATATTATGTTTAGATCCTAATGTGTAGGATTAAATAATCTAATATAATTAATAGATAATTAATTAGATTAATTACTTTCTACTGCATCATTTCTATTTTTAAAATATTTTTTGAAAGTAGCATGGCAAACCCTGTACTATTTTCTTCATCTAAATCTAGCCATGCAAGCGCCTAGCCTCTACTAGAGTCTACTCAAGCTGGTTTTGGATGTTTTCTTCTTCTAGATCTATTCTTCAAAAATTAGATCTAGAGTCCTGTAGATCCTTCAAAATAATTTTGAAGTTGATGCATTCATCCCACAAACTAGACTATTCTTCTTCCTGCAAACTTTTGCTAGAATTTTGCCCAACACTTGGGCATGGAAAGGAGGGAGAAAACTAGAGAGAGAGTGGCATGGAAAAGGAGAGGGAGTGGCAGCCTTACAGTATGAGAAGTGGGTGTGATGAAATCCTAGGGCACAGTAGGATTTAAATAGATCCTTTTATGCCATGTAGTGCCACACAACATCAACCAGTCATATTGGTTAATTTAATCATATCTTAATCTGATTGGCCATGCTTACACACCTAATCCAATCAGGTTAGATGCCTAAAAATCTCTTCTTAGATTGCACTAATAAGAGATAAGGGTTCTAGAGTTTTTGAACTCATAAAGAAAACAAGAGTCCAAACTAATTTGAACACCTTCCTTTATCCCCAAGTGCGCATGCCAATATGGGGCATGTGCATTTTTTTCTTCATGAAAAATTCTCTAGGGGCGTGCAACCTAGATGAAAAATAGGAGGCGCATGCCTCACCTCTTGTTTCTTGCAAAGACTAGGTTAATGTCTCAATGAAATGGAAAATTAGCAGGTCTTATCCTGAAGGTTAGGAGAATTGGCAGATATTATCCTATTCCCATCTGATAGATTAGGATAATACTTTTCAGATCAGGATAAGCTTCTGTCAAATCAAGATAAAGCCATATAGGATTCTTGGATGAGCCAAATCTAATTTGACCCAGTCGAGATGAACCAGAAAGACTATAGAAGAAGAATGTTAGGCTCAATGATGTACTAAAATAATTTTCTTGAACCTAATTGGATCTAATCTAAATCAATCAAACTAGATTAACTCAATTGATCACATCCAGACCTAAACCCTTATTTGTATGATCTAGTTAGGTTTAGTTCCATATGGTAATGAGACATGTCATGATCTTTATCATCGATATCATCAAAATACCTTTTGATGGATCAAAATTTTTTTGATTCATCCAATTAGAATGATCGATCATCAAGATTATTCTAATTGCTTCCAAAATCTACTAATGACACCTAGTAGTATATGATGACAACCCATCAAAATTGAATATGAATCTCTCGGTGCAGCAACCTGCATAACTGGGTTCTTCTATCATAAGTTCCGATAAGATTAGTGTTATGGTGAACTCATCAAACCCAACACTCATCATATGAATGAATCATTCAATTCGAGTTTAATGTGAAATCCTTATAGAAAACCCTTTTTCTATTATATCACACTACCATGGCCATGGACTTATGAACTCAATCTCATGATTAACATAACGCTACTCCTCATCTACCGAGGTTGATAGATCTCATATTGGTGTGATCCAATTCCTATAATGAACATGTTATTACCAACATATATCTTAGGATTTCAAATAGCTAGGAGACCAAGCTATGGTGTAGTCTAACTATAAGATACTCAAGGTAAACTATCGATGCACCTTAGGTTGAAGAGCCAGGCACACCACTGCAGCATCGAGCTTATTCATTGACGAGAAGGTAGACTCCCTTATGACTGCTCAAGGTGATCACGCTCAGTGTCCTCATTCTCTAACGAGTACCTTTACTCTCTCGCTCCGATGTCACCATACTATAGACTCAAGACTCATCTATCCTAAGAAAGCAATCATACACCAACCTTCCAGATCAATGACTATCCTCGTGATGATCCTTTGGTCGAGAGCATTTTATGAGTTAATTATGAAAATTCATGTCTTAAATTTTCAAGTCTTAAAAATATGAATTGTCATTATCATTAACTCAAAGAATGCATCACAGACACTTTACACATAATGTGATAGACGAAAATAATCTTTTATTGATTTAAAGTTAAAATTACAAAAATACCCCTAGAAGTATATTACAAGTGTTAGCCAATCTAACTTCTAGGGCACTCATCTAATACATAAAACATGGGTTAATGGGTTGGGTAGCTCAATTAGGTCTAGTTTGAGTGGTTAATCAAATCGAATCAATAGTTGATTAGGTTTAGGTCTAATCTCTCATGTCCAATCTAAATAGTTGTAAGTTTGGTCAGATCGACTAACAGCCATAAGTTGTTGATCAAGTCAAAAGGTCTAATTTGGCTTCATGGTTCGAGCATAAATTAATTAGCTGACCTGATCAATGCTTATTGATTGGTTGGTGTCTAAGGTAAGTTTGGTAGTTCGATCGGTGATCTTTAATTGAAAACTACTCGCATAGATTGAGTCTATGATGAGTTAATGGCATACCCTCCCATCGATCTCACTTACCTAGCCAATATAGTTGATTAAGTCTTGACTTAGGTTGCTAATAATTTGAGCTAACCCATGCCACTAAGTTAGTCATATCTGATACGACTAATTAAGGATAAGCCCTAAGCCTAAATCTTCTCAATTAATATTAAATCCAGCAATCTTCCACCATTGTAGAGATGTGGGTGCCTACCTGGTGTTGATCGTTCTCAGCAGTCATAGTGGTTCGATTGCATCGAGTAGGTACAATCACTCTATGACATTAGATGCCCTAGGGTAGCAATGGGGTTGGGCCTAATAACTGTTAGGTGAGGATACCAATGATGGCTTTGCACCCACTAGTGTATGATGGGTCTAACTTAACTAAGAAATATGCCAATAACTATTAGGTGAGGCCATAGGACTTAAAGATCGAAGCAGCTGCATCTTGCTTAATGAAGCAATAGACAAAAAGTTGTCCACTCATTGGTTTGTGTTTTACCAATAATTGTTAGGTGAGGTGCATATAAATCAGTGGAACTGCAATATCCACTAGAAATTGATCACATATAGGTTTCCATTTTCTCCACCCGAGGAGAGTGGGAGATCTATAAAAATAGTGCGAGCCCTTGTTTGTTTGTTAAAGTCCTAATAACAAACATTTATAAGTTCAAAACATCTAATTAAAAATTATTTCTCTCTGCAGTTAACCATGTCGAGTTTAAATCCATTAGCCTGAATCCTTGACACCAATAGGTCGACAAGAACCAATTACAATGACTAGCTTTGAAATTTAAGAATCATTCTTAGATTTGAAAAGCTAAACCATGTCTTCAACTAGGATGTGCCTGTATTTCCAACTCATCCATCCCCTGATCAATAAGCCACACTTGAGAAGTGGATGGATGAAATAATAAGGCAAAGTGCTACATTCTTGCATCCATGTCCAATGATCTTCAGTGATAGCATGAAGATATGAGGACTACCAGAGACATGCTGACTCACCTACAAGAGTTGTACGGTGAGCAGAGTCGCATGGCTCACTTTGAGGTCTCACGAAGATTTTTTAGAGCAAAAATGCATGATGGACAGTCCATCCATGATCATTGTTTGACAATGATCAAGGACGTTGAGGAGCTTCAAAAGCTAGGCATGAACATAGATAAGGAATTGTAGGTGGATATAATCCTACAATCCCTTCCTGATATGTATGGATAGTTCATTATGAGCTAACATATGAATAAGATTGATAGCTCTTTGTTTGAATTGCTGAACATGTTGGTGACAGCTGCAAGTACCTTGAAAAGTTCAAGGGATACCGTTCTAACTATGGAGTAGGCTTCCTTCAAGAGGAAGTCTTCTTAGAAGAAGAAGAAGCCTACAAAGAAGCAAAAGATCGATAGCAAACCCAAGAAGCAAGCTCCAAAGAAGACCAACAATGAATGAAAATATTTCTACTACAATGTCGAAGGTCACTGGAAAAGAAACTTTCCTGCATACTTGGCCACTTTGAAGAACAAGAATATGGACATGCCTTCTAAAGGTATGTCTGAGTTGCTCATTATTGAAACTAACTTAACAATTCCCTCTTCTTCTAGTTGGGTTCTAGATTCTGATTCTAGTGCTCACTTGTGCACTTCCTATTAAAAATAGTATCCCAAAGCCAATCATCAGCCTATTGACGATTGAGCTATTTTATGTAACTGTATATAAATTATTAATTGAATAAAAGTTATTCTGGCTTTTCATCATAAATCTTTCATCTTCTAATGAACTTTTGTCTATTGTGATGAAGTTCTTAGGACTATTTAGAGTCGATAAAGAAGGATTTATCATTTAGTCCTTGAAATAGTTTACGATCAAATGATACGTTGTTACCAAGGATGATAATTTTATCAAGCATAGGTCCTTATGTGCCATATAGGTTGGTTGTCCTCTTAACCAAGGAGTATGGAGACACTAGTATGGCATGTAGATGAGATGTAGGGATACATCTGCACTGAACGTGATTGAGTCCAAAATTTTTCTACTATCAAGAATTGCTTTGATGGAATATGGGCATAAGTATCCCTCCAATCTGAGATCACCACGGTAACTTCCAAGCAACTCACTATGCGTTAGTGCCGGACTACCTGAATTTCTAATTCAATGATGAAAGATTTCTAGATACAGTCAAGTACTTGAAGAGTCGATGTGTGAGTCAAAATGGGATTGACCACTCCTGGACACGGGAGTTGTATTCAATAGTATTTCAATTTAGCAAAGCCTTGGCCAGGGTAGTCCTAGTGAGCGATCACAGGATTAATTGCTTTGAGACATGATTTGGATGTATCTTTTAATGTTGACAATTAAACCCTAAGTCATCCTATGCATAGAGGTCAAAGAAATGAATTATGCGATAACTATATTTACATAGGTTCTAAATGTTGTGATTGCACTATTCGGCCTATTTGAATGTTGGGTACTACTGCTAGATGGTCACTTCAATTAGTACAAAAAATTGATTCCTATGCTACCGACTTAGATTCGAACCTACGGGGTCAGACACACTAGAGGTTACTACCTGATCTATTGGCTAATCAAGAGAAGTTTAATTAGTGATTTGATCATTAATTAACTCAATTTGATTGAGTGATTATTTTTGGATCAAGACCAATTGAATTGGATTCATTTGGATTTGATCCGATTAGATTATAAGATGATCTAATCGTTAAGAAGGTTTAATCCTTGATTTGATCAGGAGTTGGGCTTGATTAATTTCTAATTTGATTAGGATTTAACTGGGCCTAATTAATCCTAAATAAGTTGGGTTTAATTTGGTCTAATTGGGACTAACCAATTTAGATTGGATAGGTTCAATTGGATGACAAATATTAAGACTATTTTGACTAGTCTTCCCATACGCCACCTCATCAAATTTTGTGCCAAAGTTCTCTCCATGAGAAAATATTTCTCGTGAACATTTTCCATGCAAGGGAGGGTGTGTGCCCTCCTTTATAATGCCCCATGTAGATAAGATAGGCTGGTTGTTTTTCAAATTCAAAGGAGTTTGAGTTTGAATGAACAAGCCAACCATCTTATCTGAAACCCTTCATGCCTCTCTAGAGCTAGCACATCTATTTATCCATGAAATTTTTTGGACGTGCGCATGATGATGAAGAAGAACAAAGAAGAGAATAAAAAAGAGAAAAGGTCTCTCTTCTACGTGTGCTTTCTCCTCTGCATAAGAAAAACAAGAAAAGAGAGAGATCTTAGCACAAGGGTATTTGGGTGAGTGCATACCCTAGGATCTATACCTAAGGTTTTAGGAATTAAATCTATGAGTTACGAGGGTCGTGAGTTCACAGATCTTGATGAAAGCCTCCGCTACATATCTTCTACATTCATCGACAATCCAGAGCATCCGAAGAGCCCATGAAGCAAGATCAAAGGAGTTTGATCTGGAATTAGTCGTTGAAGACTTATATATGAGCTAGTACTTAAGAGAAGTTAATCAGATCTGGACCTTATGTGGATTACCCGTGGAGGCCAGACACGTGTGTGGCTATGTCATGACGATCAAATCTATCCAAAGAAGATTAGATCGTGGCATTCTTCTATCCACGAAAAGGTAATGTATTCTGAACATGTTGAGTAGTAAAATAGTTTACTATTGATCATGTTTTTATTTTCAGATATGCATGCATATATAATACATTAGATCCTGTAGCATGTAGAATTTTTAGATTAGATCTATAGTTTTTCATTATTAATATGATTAATAATATTATCCATTGTGCATTTATCAAAAAAAAATTTTGAATGTAGAGCTAGATATCCTGCACGCTCCCTACAATTGGTATCAGAGCAGCAGATTCTTTGATGTATTATATATGCATGATTTAGATTATTTTTAGATTAGATCTAAATAATAATCTGATATGAAAAATAAAAATGATGATTGCATGGACTGTAGGGAGGTAGTCCTGATGTGTTGCGATCTATAAAATTGATCACAAAAATTTAAATTAGAACTAATAATTTTTATGATATGTTTAAAGGGTTTAATCTAAATTTTTATCATGAATTAGTGTTTAGATTAGATCTAAATAATTTCATAATTTTTATGTAGAGCACATAATTTTAGATTAAACCTGAATAGGATCTTAGGAAGGTTCTGTTCGCCCATCAAGCGGGCCCTCTCAGGAATTGAGCTAGCTTGACTAGCATGCCAGCTATGATATGGTTTTGGATTGATGCTCCAGCCAGCTATTGGAAATATGCGCTCTTTCCACATGGATCGATGTGGTCACTGGTGATTAGCCAAGCAATAAGGAAGTACTTCTTAGAGATTTCTATGGAAGCACGATCAAATAAATCAAAAAATAGAGAAGAAGAGATTTCTAGGAGAAAAAAGCTTTTATTCAGTATATTTCAGCACATTTACAACTTTGACCTATTTTCAGTATATATACTTTATAAAGGGTTAAGCCCAAGCTCATAGAAAAACTCTTCAAATCCAAACAACCCACGTACACAAAATAATAACCCGCGAAAACTGAGCTGGCCCAGTTTCAAACTGAGCCGACTAACCTACGACTGGGTCGGCTCAATCCCAGACTGAGCCGACCTAGTTGTGTACCATGCCAATAGCCCAAAAATGCTACTTTCTATCTGGATTTTTCTATGAGACCTAGCCAACCTAGTCCTAGACTGAGCCAACCCAATTCTTAACTGAGCCGGCTCAGTCTTAGAGTGAGCTGGCCTAGTTTCTAAACTTTACTATTGAGACTGATTCTTCTTTTGACTCGCTCACATCTTCCCATGATCTATCTTCTCATGTTTTCAAGACTTGGGAGTGCCACTTCTAAGCTCACATTCTCCACCTTGGTGCTTTAAAGTCCATGTGAACTCATCTCTTCTCAACCAACCCATCCGTGCCACACATCTCTGAAAACTGTCTCTAGGGAGTACCTTCGTGAGTGCATCAAATTGATTCTCCTTAGTATGGACCTTCATCAGTTCTAGTTTACCTTGCTCCACCAGCTCTCTAATCCTAAGGTACCTCACGTCTATATGCCTTATGTGTGCATGACAGACTAAATTTTATGCCAATAATAGAAAACTCTGACTATCACTAAATAATGTAACCTTACTCTGCTCCACCCCCAACTCATCAATCAACCTTCTATGCCAAAGGGCTTCCTTTGCAGCCTCCGTTATCCTAATGTACTCGACCTTTATGGTAGACAAGGCCATGATTGGTTGAAGGATTGATCTCCAAGACACCGGTCCACCATATACGTAGAAGAGGTATCCAGTAGTAGACCTCCTTATATCAAGATCATCAGCATAATTTGCATCAACAAACCCTTCCAAAGAATCTAAACCTTCACACATCTTCATAGATTATTCTCCAAATCCTCTCGAGTGCCCACCAAACATCAAACCATAATTTCTTGTTCCATGAAGATATCTCAATATCCATTTTAATGCTTTTCAGTATTCTTTCCTAAGATTAGCCATGTATCTACTAACCGTGCTCACAGCATGTGCTATATCTGATCTACAACACACCATAGTATACATCACACTGCCTATAACATTTACATAAGGAACTCATTTCATGTACTTTCTCTCTTCTGACTGGGGGCACTGTAACTCGGAGAGAGACATATGGCTCGACAATGGCGTCTCTGCAGGTTTGGCCTTCTTCATTCAAAACCTCTCCAGAATCTTCTGGACATACTTTTCTTATGACAAATGGAGCACTCCTTTGTACCTATCTCTGCAAATCTCCATTCCAAGGATTTTCTCAGTTAGATCCAAATCTTTCATCTCAAAATCAGATGATAATATCCTTTTCAACCTTTTCACAGCATCCATGCTTCTACTGGCTATGAGCATATCATCTACATACAATAACAGGTATAGGGCATCATCCTCATCTACATCCTTGATGTAGACACAACAATCATGTTCACATCTACTAAAACTCAAGCTCAAGACAAAGTTATCAAACCTTCAATACCACTGACGAGGGAATTATTTCAAGCCATATAAAGACTTCCTAAGTAAATATACCTTTTCTTTCAGTTCCATCTCCATGAAATCATCTGGCTGCTTCATGTAGATTCTTTCCTCCAAAGATCCATGATGGAAGGCCATCTTCACATCCATCTATTCCAATTTCATATTATGCTGTGCCACCAGTGACAGCAAAATTCGAATAGATGTATGACGCACCACAGAAGAAAAAATTTCTATGTAGTCAATCTCTTTCCTTGGTGAGCATCCCTTTGCTACCAGTCTTGCTTTGAATCTAACTCCACCTTGTTCTGAAGGTGCTTCTTTCTTTGTAAACACCCACTTTGAGCCAATAGGTCGAGCACCCTCTGGAAGATCCACCAGCTATCATGCCTGATTCTTCTTAAGTGATTCTATCTCCTCCATCATGGTCTGCATCCATGAATCATGATCCTTACTCTCCATGGCCTCTGCATAATTCTTTGGATCTTCATTAGCAGTGATGACTGCATAGAAGATAACCTCATCAATGCCATATCTGATCGATCTCTTTATAGCACGCTGGGGCTTATGCAAAGCCACTCCCACTGGCACATCTTTGACTGATGTCTGTGGCTGCTCTTGCATATCTATCTGAACTACTGGCCCTCCATGCTGATTTTCAATTTGAGATAATATTTTTCTACCCAACTCCACCTCAATAGGAACACTCCTATAAGTTGATATAACCTGCATGCCATCATCTCTGACTGGCCACTACTGTTCACCATTGTCTTTCTAGTTCCATCTATCTCAGACCTCCTCAAGATGCTCTTCTCATCAAAGATAACATCCCTGCTGATCACTAACTTCTGTGCCTGAGAGTCTCACAATAGGTATCCCTTGACTCCTTATGGATATCCTATGAATGTCATCTTTTGACATTTCGGACCCAATTTGCTCCTCTCAGTTGCCTCCATATGTGCATAGACTATATAACTAAAGACTTTTAGGTGGCCAAGCTCCACCTTCTTTCCACTCTAGAGCTCTTATGGAATGCCTCCATTCAACTTATAATGAGGGGATCTATTCATAAGAAATTAAGAAAAAATTAGAGCATCATCCTAAAAAAACTTTGTAAGTGATGTCTACAGCCTCAAACTCCGTGCCTTCTCGATCAGTGTTCGATTCATTCTCTCCACGATACCATTCTGCTAGAGAGTCATCCTCACCATGTAATGGCGTTTGATGCTATTTTCCTCATAGTAGCTCCTGAACTCTAGGCTAATATACTCCCCTTCATTATCTGACCTCAGATACTTCACCTATCTTCCTAGCTCCTCTACTTCAGCACTTCAGGCTCTGAACCAGGCAAACATCTCTAATTTTTCTCTAATCAGATAAACCCACACCTTCCTTAAGAAATCATCAATGAAAGTAACAAAGTATTTTGCCCTACCTCTAGCTAATACAGGAGCTGGTCCCCACATATTCGAGTGCACTAAATCCAGGACTCCCTTGCTGTGCTTGGTACTTCGGCAAACTTCATCTTATGCTATTTCCTAAAGATACATGGCTCACAAAGATCTATGTCCTCCTTCTTCAGGTCTGGGATCATACCTCTTCTGCTTAGTTCTATGAGCCTATGGTCACTCATATGACTCATCCAATAGTGCCACAACTGATATAAAATCCACTCCTTCTGTGCTGCTGCTACCTCTGCACTATCATTTATCACTGAGCCTTCTATTCTATAAAGATTGTTGCTCAGTCTTCTACCTCTCATCACCACCAAAGCTCCCTTGGAAATTTTTAGATATCCACTCCCAGCCTGGCTACTAAAAGCATAACCCTGCTCCTCCAAGTAGCCTAAAGAAATTAAATTTTTTTCTCAACTTCGATTCATGCCTGACATTTGATAATGTACGAATGATCTCATCGTACATCCTCACCCTGATAGAGCCAATTCCAGCTACTTTGCATGGGTGATCATCTTCAAGGTTGACACTTCTACCATCAGCCTTCTGATAGGTAGCAAACCACTTCTGATGAGAAGTATAGTGGTGCGAGCATATTGAATCTAATATCTACATAGTATCGCACTCTATGGATCCATCAGATACAACTAGCAGATCTTCTCCACTGCTCATAGAAGCTGTATCATCTCCCTGTTGGTCTTTCCTTTTTCTGATCTCAAAAGGGAATAATCTCTCCTCAGGTGTCTAGGCTGATGACATTTGTAACATTTCAATGTCATCTTTCTCTGATTGCGATGCTTTGACCTATCCTTGGATTTTCCTCTTATCTTCTCCTTTGATCTTTCCTATCTTTCGTTCATAGCCAAGATCTCAAACTTAGGGTCTCCCTTGTAGATCTTCTTCCTTTGCTCATTTGATCTGAGCACACCAACAACCTCTTCATAGTTTAGGATCTCCTTCCCATAAACTAAAATTGTTATGAGACCATCATACGAACCTAGGAGAGAACATAATAGCAGCAATGCCCGATCCTCCTCGTCGATCTTCACGTCCAAACTCATCACCTCAGAACACATCTGATTGAAACTTTGGATATGTGCAACAAGATCTTCACCTTCGGATATTCTCAGACTATACGGTCATTTCTTCAACCACAGCTTATTCGTCATGTTCTTCCCTATGTATGTGTTCTCCAGTCTCTTCCAGAGCCCTTTTATTGTAGTCTTTATGCAAACCTTGAGTAAAACCCGATCGACCAAGCACATCCGAATTATGCTAAAAGCAATTTCGTCCAACTCTTCCTAATTCTCAGTACTGATCTTTTTTTTGTCAAGACCTTATAGATCCTCTACTGAACCAACAAGTCCTTTACTCTTTGCTGCCATTGGGTGAAGTTTTTCTTGCCATCGAACTTTTCAAAATTCATCTTGAATCCACTTGATCCCATGACTTTAAACAAGTCAAGAACAGATTCCTAACATCCTTCACAATCACACACCAATAAAACTACCCTTCATAAAAAATCTAAATAGCCCTAGATTCTCTTTCCAAACTTCTGTATCATCGTTCCTCCATATAAACAATCTTCACCTCAATCTAGAGACAATCATGAAGCAAGCTAGAAGTTCTTTTAGGATAAAATCTAATGCAATAGATCCTGGATGTAGTAAATCCTAGGTATCTTCCTTTCTTCCATGCAACACCGCTCTAATACCAAATGTTGGGAATATGCGCTCTTCCCATATGGATCGGCATGGCCACTGGTGATTAGCCAAGCAATAAGAAAGTAATTTTTAGAGATTTCTATGGAAGCACGATCAAATAAATCAAGGAATAGAGAAGAAGAGAAGAAGAGATTTCCAAAAGAAAAGAGCTTTTATTCAGTATATTTCAGCACACTTACAATCTTGATCTATTTTCAGTATATATACTTTACAAAGGGTCAAACCCAAGCTCATAGAAAAACTCTCCAAATCCAAACAATCCATGTACATAAAATAATAACCTACAAACTAAGCCAGCCCAGTTTTGGACTGAGCCGACCTAGTTGTGTACCTTGTCAACAGTCCGAAAATGCTGCTTTCTATCTAAATTTTTCTCTGAGACCTAGCCAACCCAGTTCTGAACTGAGCCGACCCAGTTACCAACTGAGCCAGCTCAATCTTAGAGTGAGCTAGTCTAGTTTTTGAACTTTACTATTGAGACTGATTCTTCTTTCGGCTCACTTCCATCTTTTCATGACCTATCTTTTCATGTTTCCAAGACTTGGGAGTGCCACTTCTGAACTCACACCAGCTCGATCAGGAAATGGGTTGGCTCGAATTTAATTTGGACTGACTCAATTAGGATCCAAGCCTACTGACTGGAATGATGGTCTTCGGGCCTTCTGCCCGAGCCAACTATCTCAAAAGCTGAGCCAACTAGGCTTCTACTCTGGCCAGCTTGGATGGGATCCAAGCCAGCCCGACTGAGAAGTTGGCTGAATATCTTAATTGACTAGTTTTATGAAATCAAACCTACATCTATTGCTTGTTTATGAAATAAGTCGATCCATTTTTGAAATGAGTCGACCTATTTAATGAAATAGTGCTAAGATATAAAGAATCTTTCAAAAATTTTAAAAAATATTTTCAAAATACCGAATCCCAACCCTCAGCCTTAAACTTAATTAAAAATTAAGCATGATGAATTAGAGTCTAGAATTATGAATTAAAGATCCTAACTCATTAACCATAAAATATGGATTATCAGATTAGTCGAATTAGGTCCATTAATTGAGTTAGATCTGAGGTTAGTTAAAGAATGGACTAAATTAGAGTAATTGATCAAATCTAACTAAATATTGATTTATATTAGGTAAAGGACTCTTTAGATCAAATTACAATAGTTGTAGTTGGTCAAGCCCATGCCTTTAACGAGGACCAAATGGACTTGATTCGTGGCTACGCGATTGAACCTAAAATTGCTAGGTTGGTCAAATTGAAACTAATGAACCAGATGGTGTCTAAGGTAAGTCTGGCAGCTCATACCAGTGATTTTTAATTAGGAGCTATTCCTGTT
Source organism: Cocos nucifera (assembly GCA_006176705.1). Lineage (NCBI taxonomy): Eukaryota > Viridiplantae > Streptophyta > Magnoliopsida > Arecales > Arecaceae > Cocos > Cocos nucifera. The sequence goes on from QRFJ01001145.1 coordinate 387,752, forward strand.
GATTCGATCTTTGATGAGTTAATGGCATATCCCTTCCACTGATCTTACTTACCTTGCCATCCTGATGAATTAGGTTTTGATTAGACCACTTGATAATTTGGGCTCACCTATGCCAATTAGGTAAATCAGTTTGACTGATTTCGATGCTCCTAATGTCAGCTTGAATTAGATCCTTATTGATCTAACTTGGTGAAGTCAGTGGGAGGATCCAAATTAGCTGGTCAATTCTTCTTAAAATTGATTAATAAAATCTTTTAAAATTATTAGGTCCTTAAAATGATAAAGTTATGATGATAACTAAGTCATAGCCTCCCAATAAGTTGAGTGATAATGGGTCCATTGGTTTAATAATCATTGAAGATCCAAAGACCTGGTGCTTATTGACTAATGAAATTATCATTCATAATATGATAATTTGGTCATGTCTTTCTAATGGTGGTCAGGTTTGCCAGTCAAAGTCGGGCATGATTATTTGTTGGTTTGATGCACCAAATGTGGTCATGTTAATGGTTGGACTTAACTAGATCTTTTCAGTGGAGACCAAAGCCTACTAATTAGATTTTCAGAGAAAAAATTAAATTACTAGAAGTTGTTTAGTGAAATAATTGGTTATGAACCGACCTATAGGTGCATGCGGGTTGGCCAACCAAAGTTGGACTCGTCTGTAGTCTATCTAGATTATAGTTCCCACTAAGAAATTAGGGATAATTTCTCAAATTGAAGGTAAAGACTATCGATTTGAACAAAATATTAGGAGAACCTTTAGACTAAAGTCCAAGTCTTTAGAGTAAATAATTTATATACTAATTAGATCTATGATTTTTATTTTGTGTAGACATGGCCACTATCCTGTCGCTCCAATCATTATTGGATAATGACAAACTCATGGGATCCAACCTTAATAACTGGTATCAAAAGTTGAAGATCATCCTGGAGCATGAATAGATCTTATATGTATTGACTAATCCAGTACCTAAGGAGCCAGCCCCAAATACTATTAAGGCAGTGAGAGACACTTACCAGAAGTGGCTCAATGACCACACCACCATTCGATGCATTATGCTGGCGGCAATGAATAATGAGTTCAGCCATAGATTTGAAAATGCCTAGGCCAAGGAGATGCTTTAAATGTTGAACGACTCCTTTGGCATGCCTAATAATGTTGAAAGATATAAGACTAGTTGTGCTATTTTCAATGCTTGTATGAGGGATGGGGCATCAGTCACTGATCATGTATTGTACATGATCAAGATGATCGAATGCTTGAGTAAGTTGGATTTTCTCCTACATGAGTAGCTTGACAAGGATGCGATCCTAAATTCATTGCCCAAGTCCTTCCTCCCTTTTCTTACTCATTTTAGAATGATAAAGCATGCAATAAGCTACTATGGGTTATTAGGATTGTTGCAGAACTTTGAGAAGGATCATCAGCTCCAAAAGAGATCGGTGAATGTTATGGAAGGGTGTTCTTCTAGTCGACCCTTTAAGAAAGGGAAGAAGAATAAGAAGAATAATAAGAAGAAGGTGCAGCCACATGCTAGGATGTCTACATAGGATCAGACCAAGAAGCACAAGCCTGACCAAAGCCATGTGAAGTGCTTATTTTGTAAGAAGCAGGGGTATTAGAAAAGAAATTATCCTTAGTACATTGCCACCCTAGATCTGAACAATCCAAGGAGGAAGCAAGTAGTTGCTACGCAAGATAATTATATGATAACGTCTTGTAACTTCTCAATTTGTGATACTACTATCTGGATATTAGATACCAGAAGCCCTTATCATATTTATAATTCGATGTAGAATTTACAGGTCAGTAGGAGATTAGGTGAAGGTGAGAGATTCCTGAATGTTGGAGATGGAAGACAAGTTTTAGTTTTAGCTTTAGGAATCATGAATCTTATAATCAATTCTCATGAAGTTATTCTTAGTAATTGTCACTTTTGTCCAAGTTATTTATTGAATGTAATTTCTATAGGCCTTTTGGCCAAGAATAATTATCAGTTTTCAATATAAACAATTTTTTGTGATATCATTTTCAATGGTGTTACAGTTTGTGTTGGATAATTGAATGACAAAATTTATCTATTATCACAGTTTGTTAACGTAGTCCAAACCTTCGGTAAATGCCATATAATAGATGAAGTGTCAGATGTCCACCTTTGACATTGTAGGCTAGGTCACATCAACAAGAATAGAATAAACAGGTTGGCTCAAGAAGAAATTCTTGAGGTCAGTGATTGTGAATCACTTCCGACCTATGAGTCCTGTCTCCTTGGAAAAATAATCAAGTCATCTTTTATTGAAAAGGGTGAACATGCTAGTGAACTTCTGGGTCTAGTACATACTGATGTATGTGGACCCATGAGTACAAGCACTAGAGATGGATATTTCTACTTCATAACCTTCATAGATGACCTATCGAGGTATGGGTATGTCTATTTAATGAAGCAAATGTTGAAGTCATTTGAAATGTTTAAACAATTTCGTAATGAGGTAGAAAAGCAAACTGGAAAGAGTATTAAAACTCTTTGGTCTGATCGAGGGAGTTAGTATCTTTTCAGTAAATTTTTGATATATCTTGGAAAGAGTGAGATTCTCTCCTAATGAACGTCTCCTAGAACACCACAGCATAATGGTGTATTCGAAAGGAGGAATCGAATTCTGTTGGACATGGTTCGATCTATGATGGGGTTTGCTGATCTGTCGATCTTCCTCTGGGAATATGCGATCGAGTCAGCTTGTTATATTCTAAATAGGATTTCGAGTAAGTCTATTTCTAAAATACCATATGAGATGTGGATAGGGCATAAGCCAGTACTCTCTCATCTTAGGATTTGGGGATGTCTATCTTATGTTAAAAGTTTAGTAATGGACAAGCTTGGACCTAAGTCTGACAAGTGTAGCTTTATAGGATACCCAAAAGAGATCAAAGGATATAACTTCTACCTAGCTGATAAGTATAAAGTGTATGTCAGCTTTAAGATGGTCTTTTTAGAAAAAACATTCTTGGTGAAGGGACTAATGCCTCTAAGATCTAGCTTAAAGAAGTTCGATAGGTGGAAGAACCAACACAAGTAGCTGAACCTAAACCAGATTTGATTCGATCCGATTGGGAGCCTACTAAACCTATACCCTTAAGATGAACTAGTAGAATACCAATTAACCAGATAGATACTATGATTTCTTGGTCTGGAATGGTGATCCTGTCAAACTCAATGAGAATGATGAAGATTTGATTACCTACATGGATGCAATGTAGGGACCTGACTCTAAAAAATGGTTTGAGGCCATGAGATCCGAATGGAGTCCATAAAGGTCAACGATGTATGGACATTGGTTGACCCATCCTAAGGAGGTAAAATCCATAGGGTGTAAGGAGGTCTTCAAAAGAAAAAAGAATGCAGACAGGAAGGTGGAGACCTATAAAGTCTGTCTGATTGCCAAGGGGTACCATCAATATTATGGTATTGACTATGACGAGATATTTTTTTCTGTGGCAATGCTTAAGTTCATTCGAATCATACTTGCTATAGCTGCATATCTGGACTATGAAATCTGGCAGATGGATGTAAAAACAACATTCCTAAATGGAGAGCTGACTGAAGAGGTGTATATGATACAACCTAAAGATTTCAAATCCATAGATGAGTTTAAGGTGTGCAAGCTTCAAAGGTCCATTTATGGACTAAAGCAGGTATCTCAAAGTTGAAACATACATTTTGATAGGACGATCAAGATGTATGACTGTATTAAGAGCGAAGAAGAGCCCTGCATATATAAGTGGGCTAATGGTCCAGTAGTTGTATTTCTCATTTTGTATGTGGATGACATTCTCTTAATCAAAAATGATGTTCTTGTATTATAAGAAATAAAGATTTGGCTGTCATCATAGTTCTCCATAAAGAATCTGAGAGAAGCTTCCTACATCCTAGGGATGAAGATCTATAGAGATAGATCTAAAAGGTTGCTTGGATTGTCCCAGTCCATGTACATTGATACTATGCTAAAGAGGATGGAGAATTTCAAGAAGGGCTATCTATCGATAGGTCAAAAAATTTCTCTTTCGAAGAGGGATTGTTCGACAACACGTTAAGAGAGAGAGCACATGAGTAGAATTTCATATGCTTCAATAGTGGATTCTATTATGTATGCCATACTTACTAGGAATAGTAAATAGATATTAATTTGATCCAGGGGAGAACCACTGGATGATTGTTAAAACCATCCTGAAGTATTTGAGAAATACTAAGAACTAGTGGCTTGTTTATGGTGAATCAAACTTGAAACTTATGAGATTTATAGACTCTAATTTCTAATCTGATCATGATGATAGCAAGAGTGTGTCGAGATATGTGTTTATCCTTAATGATGGAGTTATCTACTGTAAAAATTTCAAGCAGTACACCATGGTCGATTCAGTGTGTAAGGCAGAGTATGTTGCAGCATCAGATGCTGCCAAAAAAATGGTGTGGCTGAAGAAGTTCATCATCGAACTCGGAGTATCACCCTCCCTTGATAGTTCAATTCTGCTCTTCTACAATAGCTCCAGAGCCATAGCTCAGACGAAGGAACCAAAGGCACACCAGCGAATGAAGCATATTCTGCACCGCTTTCACCTTATCTGAAAGATCATGGATTGAGATGATGTCAATCTTTAGAAGTTCGATGGAAAGGAGAACCTGGCCAATCCATTCATTAAAGCTATTACAGTGAAGGAGTTCGATGACTTCAAGTTGAAGATGGGCATACAATACTACACTAATTGGCTTTAGGCCAAGTGGAAGATTGTTAAAAATAGTGTTCCAAAGCCAATCATCAACTTGTTGATGATTAAGCTATTTTATGTAATTATATATAAATTATTAATTAAATAAAAGTTATTCTAGCTTTTTCATCATAAATCTTTCATCTTCTAATGAACTCCTACCTATTGTGATGAAGTCCTTAGGACTATTTAGAATTGATAAAGAAAAATTTATCATTTAGTTCTTAAAATAGTTTGCAATTAAATGATACATTATTACTAAGGATGACAACGTTTATCAAGTATAGGTTATTGTATGCTATATAAGTTGGTTGTCCTCTTAACCAAGAAGTGTAGAGATACTGATATGACATGCAGGTGAGATATAGAAGTACATCTACACTAAACGTAATCGACTCCAAAGCTTTTTTGCTATCAAGAATTGCTCTAATAGAATAAGCAACTCACTGTGCTTTGGTGCTAGACTATTCAAATTTCTAATTCAGTGATGGAAGATTTCTGATACAATCAAGTACTTGAGGAGTAGGTGCATGAGTAAAGATGGGATTGACCACTCCTAGAGATAGGAGCTATGTTCAATAGTATTTCAATTTAGCAAAGCCTTGGCCAGGATAATCCTAGTGAGGGGTCATAGGACTAATTGCTTTAAGACATGATTTGGATGTATCTTCTAGGGTTGATAGTTAAATCCTAAGTCATCCTATGCATCATGATCAAAAGGATGAATTATATGGTAACTATATTCATGTAGATTCTGAATGTTATGATTGCACTATTCGGTCTATCCGAATATTGGGTACCATTGCTAGATGGTCACTTCGATTAGTACAAGAAATTGGTTCCTGTGCTACCAGCTTAGGTTTGAACCTATGGGATCATACACATTAGAGGTTCCTATCTGATCTAATGGCTGATCAAGAGAAATTTAATTAGTAATTTGATCACTAATTAACTCAATTTTATTGAGTGATTATTTTTGGATCAAGACCAATTGAATTAGATTCATTTGGAATTGACCCGATTAGATTATAAGATGATCCAATCGTCAAGGAAGTTTAATCCCTTATTTGATCAGGGGTTGGACTTGATTAATTTTTGATTTGATTAGAATTTAACTAAGCCAAATTAAGCCTAAATAAGTTAGATTTAATTTGATCTAATTAGGCCTAACTAATTTAGATTGGATTGGTTCAATTGAATGACAAATATTAAGACTAGTTTGACTGGTTTTCCTATGTGCCACCTCATCAAATTTTGCACCAAAGTTTTCTCCATGAGAAAATGTTTCTCGTGAACATTTTCCATGCAAGGGAGGGCGTGCACCCTCCTTTCTCACACCCCATGTAGATAAGATAGGCTAGTTGTTATTCAAATTTAAAGAAGTTTGAGTTTGAATGAACAAGCCAACCATCTTATCTAAAACCCTCCACGCCTCTCTAGAGCTAGCGCATCTATTTATGCATGAAATTTTTGGGATGTGCGTATGATGATGAAGAAGAAAAAAGAAGAGAATAAAAAAGAGAAAATGTTTCTCTTCTACTTGTGCTTTCACCTCTGCATGAGAAAAATAATAAAAGAGAGAGATCTTGGTGCAAGGGTATTTGGGTGAGTGCATACCCTAGGATCTATACCTAAGGTTTTGAAAATCAAATCTATGTGTTACGAGGGTCATGAGTTCATAAATCTGAGTGAAAGCCTCTGCTAAATATCTTCTACATTCATTGGTGATCCGAAGCATCCAAAGAGCCCATGAAGTAAGATCGAAGGAGTTTGATCTGGAATCAACCATTGAAGACTTCTATATGAGCTAGCACTTAGGAGAAGTTAATCGAATCTAGGCCTCATGTGGATTATCCATGGAAGCCACACACATGTGTAGCTGCATCATGATGATCAGATCTACACAAAGGAGATTAGATTGCAGCATTCTTCTACCCACAAAAAGGTATCGTGTTTTGAACATGTTGAGCAGTAAAATAGTTTACTATTGATCTTGTTTTTATTTTCAGATATGAATGCATATATAATACATTAGATCCTATAGCATGTAGGATTTTTAGATTAGGTCTGTAGCTTTTAATTATTAATATGATTAATAATATTATCCATTATGTATTTATCAAAAAAAAAATTTGAAAGTAGAGCTAGAAATCCTACATGCTCTCTACACTTCCATGCAGGATCTGGAAGAAGTTAGAGGGCTAAGAAAAGGTAAGATTACTCTCTAGGTCAGCAATGGGGTAAGAGTTACTGTTGTAACCATTGGAATGTACCCTTTGCAATTATCATTAGAAATTAGTTTGCTTTTAAAAGATTGTTATTATATACCTAAAGCCAGTAGAAACTTAGTTTCTATATCTATACTGGCACAGGATAATTATAATTTTTATTTTAATAAAGACTTCTATGCAATTTATTTTGAAAATAAAATTATTGCATGTGCCTTTTTAGTTGATGGACTTTATCATTTATATGAAGATGCGAATATTAATATTAACGAGCAAATTGTGAATGCCATAGGGTCTAAGAGACTTAGAGATAGGATTAGCCAAAAGTATCTCTGGCACCTAAGGCTAGGCCATATTGGAGAGGATAGACTTAATAAATTGGAGAAAGATCGTCTTCTCAGATCATTGACTTCTGAATCTTATCCAATTTATGAGTCATGTCTTCAAAAAAATAGCTAAGCTATCCTTTGTAGGACATGGGTAAAGAGCCACTGAGATATTAGCCCTAGTACACATTGATGTGTGTGGTCCATTCGATGTACAGACCAGGGATGGCTATCTCTACTTCATAACCTTTATCGATGATTTCTTACGGTATGGTTTTGTGTACCTAATGCATCATAAATCTGATGCCTCTGAAAAGTTCAAAGAATTCAGATGTGAAATAGAGAAGCAAATCGGAAAATCTATAAAGGTTCTTCGATCAAATCGAGGAGGAGACTATCTTAGTAAAAAATTTTGGACCTACCTTAAGGATAATGGCATAGTCTCACAATAGACACCTCCAGGGATGCCTCAGCTTAATGGGATATCCGAAAGGAGAAATTGAATCATATTAGATATGGTCCAATCTATGATGAGCTTCATAGATCTTCTGATCTTTTTATGGGGACATGTGTTGCTTTCTGCTATTCATCTATTAAATCGGGTTTCCTCTAAATCTATTCCTACCACACCATATGAGTTATGGCTGTTAGATATATGTGCCCTAGAAGCCAGAATTGGCTGACACTTGTAATACACTTCTAGGGGCAAAATTATAATTTTGACTATAATCAATAAAATGGGTTATTTTCTATCACATATGTGTATTTAGTGTCTGTGATACATCCTTTGAGTTAATGGTAATGATAATTCATATTTTCAAGAGTTGAAAATTTAAGACATGAATAATCATTATTAACTCATAAACAGCTCCCGACCATAGGATCATCACGAGGATGGTGATTGATCCGGAAGGTTGGTGTACGATCGCTTCTCTTTAGTAGATGAGTCTTGAGTCTACGGTGTGGAGACATCGGAGTGAGAGTACAGATACTCGTTAGAGAACGAGGGCACTGAGCGTGACCACCTCGAGTAGTCATTAGGGAGTCTACCTTCTCGTCAATGACTGAACTCGATGCTGCAGTAGTGTGTCTGGTTCTTTGACCTGAGATGCATCGGTAGTTCACCTTGAGGGTGTTATAGTTTGACTACACCATTACTCGGTCTCCTAGCCATATGGAACCCTGAGGTGTATGTTGGCTATAGCATGTTCATTGTAGGAACTGGATTGCATCAAGATGGGATCTATCTACCTCGGTGGTAGAGGAGTAGCCCTATGATGATCATGAGAATCAAGTCCAGAAATCCATGGCCATGGTAGAGTGAAATAATAGAAAGAGTTTCTATTTAGATTTTCACATTGGACTCGAATCGAATGATTACATCATATGACAGAGACTAGGGTTTGACGAGTTCACCTTAACCCTAATCTGATCGGGGCTCAAGATAGAAGAACTGAATCACACAGGTAGCTGCACCAAGAGGTTCACATTTAGCTCTGATGGGTTGCCACCATATACTGCTAGGTGTCACTGGTGGATTTTGGGAGCAATTAGAATGATTTAGATGATCGATCATTCTAGCTGTTCGAATCAGAAGAGTTCTGATCCATCGAAAGGTGTTTCGATGATGTCTATGATAGAGATCATGACATATCCCATTACCATACAGAACTGAACCTAACTGGGTCACACAAACAAGGGTTTGAATCTGGTGATCATCAATTGAACTGATCTAGTTCAATTGATCTGAATGAGATTCAATTAGGTTCAAGAAAATCGTGCTAGCACTCGATTGAACCTAACGTTCTTCTTTTACTATCATAAATAAGTTGTCCTGTCTGAGCCAAAGGAGTTTGTGCTCAATCAGAGGCCTTCATATGATCTGACTGGAGGTTGTCCAAGTCAGAATAGGTTGTCTTATTTGTAAGACATTACCTGCCATTTTTGGTCACCTGCCATTTCTTGTTCTTTGACTTTGGTCAAAAGTCTACCTTTGACTGGTCAAACGTTGACCATTCACCCTTTGACTTTTGACCACATGTCATGCACCTATTGGAGAGCTGGTGGGGGCCTGTCCCCCTGCCAGAACCTTGGCAAGGAGAAGGGCGCACGCCAAGGGTGGCGTGAGCCCAAGTAGGAGGCGCCTAGGAGTCCTTGTTGGACAAGGACTCCACCTCCCTTTTGGATTCCAATCAGAGTTCTACTAAGAATCCAGTTTGACTGGTCTTAGGTGCCCTCTAAGGAGGAATCCAGGGGTCTCTATTCCAACCAATCAGATTTAGATCTGATTTCACAAAGGGTTGTGATTGGTTGAGAGGAAGAGGAGTTGGATCACAAGAGGTCTATAAATAAGACCCTGCGCCCAACCCTAATTCTAATGCAATTCAATAGAGATTTCCCACGCCCCAAGGCTGCCTCTCCCCTCTTCCTCCATGCCTAAACTTCTCCTCCTTCTCCTCTCCACGTCCAAAAGGGTTTTGGACTTTGGTTGGTGCGATTCAGATCAAGGAAAGGCGATCAAAAGCAAGAAGGCTGCGCTGCTGCAAAAGGACAACTGCAGATCTTCAAAAGAGTTTTGAAGGATCCTCTAGATCAGATCCAGATCTGATTTTTGGAGGTGTGATAGAGAAGAAGAGGATCTCTAGATCCAACCCAAGTGGATACCGGTAGAGGTCAGGCGCTTGCGTGGCTAAGATCCAGAACCTTCCGCTGCAATCAGGATCATCTACAGGGTAATAGGATTACCCAAATCAGGTAAATTAAATTTAATTTAATTTATCTTATTTTATTTTATTTATTAAAATAATAATAATCGGATCTGAAACTTATCAAGATCTGATTGAGATCAAGAGAAAATTTTTGAAATATATCTCTTGATCTAATCAGATCTAGACGAACCTGGACCGGGAAATTAGGATTTCCCTTCAATGGCATGGTAAGAAACCATCTCTTGGGTATCTCAAGATTTGGGGATGTTCGGCTCATGTCAAACAACAACAAACGGACAAGTTAGAGGTTAGGTCACTTAGGGCTCATTTTATAGGATATCCTAAGGAATCTATAGAATACTATTTTTATCTTCTAGAGAATCATAATATGATTATGAGCCATCATGTCGTCTTCTTGGAAAAGAAGTTTATCCAAGATGGAGGTAGTGGGAGGAAGATTGAGCTCAAAGAGAAAGTCTCTGAAAAGCATTAAATCCAAGAACCTAAACCCAGTAATGAGGCAGTAAATTTAGTACCTCCTCCACCTTGTAGATTAAATAGGATCTCCCATCCTTTAGAAAGATACTTAGGTATACTTACAGTGGATCTAGAGAAAGTATTCCTTATGGAAGATAGGGATATTAGGAATGATTTTGAAATCTATGATGAAGCGATGTTAGATATAGCCTCCAAGAAATGGATGGAAGCAATGAAGTCAAAAATTGACTCCATGCATTCCAACCAAGTAAGGTCCTTAGTAGATCCACCTAAAGGTATTGTACCTATTGGGTGTAAATGGACCTATGAAAGAAAAATAGGATCGGATGGTAAGATAGAGATCTATAAGATAAGACTGGTGGCAAAAGGTTATAGTCAACGCGAAGGCATTGACTATCAAGAGACTTTTTCACCAGTGGCTATGCTGAAATCCATCCACACTTTACTTGCGATTATCATCTATTATAATTATGAGATCTGGCAGATAGATGTGAAAACTACCTTCCTAAATGGATATCTCAAAGAAGATATCTATATGGAGTAGCCTATGGGTTTCACATCTAGTGATAGTAATCACAAAGTCTGCAAGCTGCAAGGATCTATTTATGGACTTAAGCAAGCATCACGAAGTTTAACCACTCACCTTAAAGAAAATTATTAAATTTTATCAAAAATGAGGAGCCATGTGTGTACAAAAAGATCAGTGGGAGCGCTGTCACGTTCCTCATATTATACGTAGATGATATCCTCTTGATTGAAAATGATATTTCCATGCTGACATCGGTCAAAGTTTGGTTGTCAAAAAAATTCTCTATGAAAGACCTAGGAGAAGCTTCCAACATTCTTGGTATTAGGGTTTATAAGAATAGATCTAAGAGAATGATTGAACTCTCACAATGAATGTATATAAATGTGGTGCTGAAGCATTTAAGCATAGAAAACTCCAAGAGAGGTCTTTTGCCTCTTACACATGGCATTTATCTCTCTAAAAATATGTGTCCTGACACAACCAAAGAGATTCAATGCATGAGCAAGATTTCTTATGCTTTGGCTATAGGAAGCCTCATGTATACTATGCTATGTATATAACCTAATATAGCTCTTGCCGTGAGTGTCACAAACAGATATCAGTCAAATCCAGACGAAGAGTACTAGATAGTTGTAAAGAACATCCTTAAGTACTTGAGAAGAACTAAGAATTTATTCTTGATTTTTGGAGGAAGTTCAGAGCTGAAAGTAGAAGGATACACTGATTTAGACCTCATCCTTAACTATCGGAATGTATTTTTCTATGTAATGGAGGATCGGTTAGCTAAAAAAGTTCCAAACAATCGATCATTGCAGATTTGACCATGAAAGCCAAGTATATCGCCGCCTCTAAAGCTACTAAGGAAGCCCTTTGGTTTAAGAAATTCATTATGGAGCTAGGTGTGATGTCATCAGGTAACATTGCATTGCACTACGACAACAACAATCCCATAGCCCTTGCTAAGGAGCCCAAGTCTTATTAGAAGTCCAAGCATATTGAACGACGATTCCATATTATACATGAATATCTCGAGAAGCAGTTCGTTGAGGTGTAGAGAGTCGACTCCTCATAGAACATGGTGGATCCGCTAATAAAACCTCTCAACCAGTAGAATACTGAAGCTCACCTTGAAAAGATGGGTCTTAAGTTTGTGGCCAATTGGCTTTAGGTCAAGTGAGAGTTTGTTAGATGTGGGCCCTAAAAAGCCAATTATTGAATGACACATTTATTTTTCAGGACTTGTTTTTGAACTTGTAAAATTTTTATTATTAATATAGGTATTCTTATTTCCAGTCATGTTTATATGTCTATGATTTGTTCTAAAAATTAACAAAGATGATTTTGCATATTCTCAAGGTGTTGAGAATTTAAGACATACACTATTAGTAGTTAATTTCTAAAGTCTCCTAATCAGAGGATCATCATGAAGGACAACGAGCAGATCAATGCATGATCACCTTCTTCATAGGCAAATGAGTCTCAAATCTATAGTGTGGTGACACTAGGGTGATAATGCAGGTGATTGTTAGAGAATACTTGCATTGAGAGTGACCATTACAATAAACCATTTGGATGTCTACTCATTCGTCGGTTAGATTTATGATGCTATAGTGATATGAGTAGTCCTTTGACCTATGGTGCATTGGCTATTTACAATGAGGTTGCTATAGTTTGACTACACATCTACTTGATTCCTAGCCATTCGGATCCTTATTGTGTATGTTTGTTATGGTGGGTTTAGATTCACTATTAAGAGTAGAATGTACTTAGATGAAATCTATCGATCTTAATAGAAAATATATAGTCTTATGTGATTCGCGAGACTAAGTTTAGTAAGTTTTTGACCAAAGCAAGAGTGAATTCTGGAAAGGAGTTTTCACAAGATTCATAAGAGAACTCAAGTCGAGCCAATCTTGCATATGACTGATAATGGGGTTTGACGAGTTATTCATGACCTCCATCAAGTTAAAATTTTTGATAGAAGGATTGAATCATATGATAACCATACCTAAAGATTCATACTTCTATTCTACTAGGTGCCACTACATACTGCTAGGTATCACTAATGGATTGTGGAACCTATGAGTATTATCTTGATGATAAATGATTCTTGATGGATAGTGTTGAAATTATTTCAATCCATCGAAAGAAGTTTTGATGCTATTATAATAAAGATCATAATGTGTCTCACTATCAGATAGAATAGAATCAATGGATCACACATAAAAGAGTTTTCTGTCTGATCTTGATGATTGATCAACGATTATGAATCATTAAGGATATAATTATTAATACGATTGATAATTAACTCAACACAAAAGTTATAAGAGAATTTATTAGTAATTTGATTACTAATTAGACTCAATTTTATTGATAAATAAGTTTTAGATCAAGTCGAATTGAATTGGATTTGGTTTGACTTGAATTGGGGTTCGTTTGATTAAGTTATGAGATGACTCAATTGCCATGAAATCAATTTTTGATTTGACCTAAATTTGAATTTAATTAAATATTAATTAGATTAAAATTTAATCTAATTAGAGATCTAATTAAATTAAGTTCAATTAGGTGTTTGGGTCTAAATCAAATTACTTTTGATTTGAGGCTCAATCCAAAATCCTAGAGTCCATTTTGTGAAGGACTCTTCCATGCGCCACCCATTGTCCACGCCCCTTCACTCCTCAGATTTGCATGAGGTTTTCCATGTTTTTCCACCTCGTGGTCAGCCACTTATTCTCTCATTTGGATATGGATAAATTTTGGTTTAAATCTAAAATTTAATTTTAATTTTAGATAGAATTTGACTCTATAAGGACTCTATCAGGTGCTACCTTAAATGGATCTACTTTTGGGATGCCTTGAGAGGGATTTTGAATTAGAACTAAATTTGACCAACCATTAGAGTGAGAGAGGGACTTCTTGCCATATCTCTTCCAAGTTTCAAGAGAAAACTCCATTGGTATGAGGCATGGGACTCCAAGGAAGAAAGCTACGCTACTGCTATCTTTCTTTTACCTCCACTGCTTCTTTGACTTAAGATTATCTTCCAAATCTAAAGAAGGATCAAATCAATCATCTAAAGATTTTCTCTATAAGGAAGCTAGCACCCCGGGGAGATAGATAAGTCTTGGATTAGATCGGATCTCGTGTAGATACCTGTAGAGGTCGGGCATTTGCGTGACTCTAAAAACTTGTCATGTTTTTGATCATCGATTGTGGAGTTCTTCTACCCATGATAAGGCATGAGATCTAATCTCATAAATTAATTTTAGATTTCATATGTCTTAGATCCATATTAGGAAAGATTTTAGATCTAATTTAATGCATGATAAAAATAGTTAATCTATTTTATTCTGCTGTAATTTTAAAATAGTTTTGAAATACATGCATGTAATCTATCCTTTCCTTTCTAACATGGTTTTGTGGTGCTTTCGGACAACCAGATTTCCATTGGAGAGTCAATTCTAGCAAATCTGGCATTGGCAAAGGGGCTCATTGAAGTTCTTCTCCCAATCGATAGGGAGAATAGATGAAGTTGAACAATGTCCGACATGTTTTTTAAAGAAAGTGCGTAGAATTTCTGGCTCTACTTTTGAAAATATTTTTTGATAAATGCATAATGGATAATATTATTAATCATATTAATAATGAAAAGCTATAGATCTAATCTAAAAACTCTACACACTACAGGATGTAATGTATTATATATGCATACATATCTGAAAATAAAAATAAAATCAATAGTAAAACTATTTTACTGCTCTACATGTTCAGAATACATTATCTTTTTATGGATAAAAGAATGCCATAATCTGATCTCCTCTATGAAGCTATAGTACAACCATTCACGTGTCTGGCCTCTATGGGTAATCCACATGAGGCCCTTATCTGGATCAGTTTCTTTCGAGTGCTAGCTCTGTAGAAACCTTCAATGACTGATTTAGATCAAACTTCTTTTAATCTTCTTCATCGAGTCTTCGAATGCTCTAGATCCCAATGAATGTAGATAAAAAACTAAGGAGATTTTCCACCTGGATTTATGAAATCACCTCCCTCATAACTCACAGATCTAAATCCCAAATCCGAGATAGATTCTAGGGTGTGCTCTCACCCAAAACCCTTGCGCTAGGCTTTTACCTTTTCATGCACGCAGAGAAGAGACTTTCTCTTATCTCATTTTGATGTTCCTCTCTTCTCTCTTCCTCTCTTTTTGATCGTCCATAAAATCCAGCATTTTATAGAAGCGCATAAAACATGAGAGGCATGACGGGTTGGTTTAAATCAAATGGTTATCCATTCAAATTCAAATTCTATTCAAATTTAATTGGTAACCAGATCAAACCAATCCATAAGGCACATGAGAAGGGAGAATGCACGCCCTTCCTTGCATGCAAAAACTTATGAGAAACATCTTTCTCATGGAGAAAGTATTTGGCGCAGATTTTGATGATGTGACGCATGGGAAGACTAGTCAAACTAGTCTCATTATTTATCCTCTAATCAAGTCGATCCAATTCAAATTGGTTAGGCCCAATTAGACCAAATTAAATCCAACTATTTAGGCTTAATTAAATTTAGTTAAATCCTAATCAGATCAAGAATTAATCAAGCCAAACCCTTGATCAAATCAAGAATTAAACCTTCTAGATGATTAGATCATCTTATAACCTAATCGAGTTAAATCCAAATGAATCCAATTCAATTGCTCTTGATCCAAAAATAATTACTCAATCAAATTAAATTAATTAGTGATCAAATCACTAATTAAATTTTTCTTGATCAATTATTAGATTAGGTAGGAACCTTTAGTGTGTGTGACCCCATAGGTTCGAATCTAAGCCAGTAGCATAAGAACCAATTTTTTGTACTAATCGAAGTAACCATCTAGCAATGATATCCGACATCTGGATAGGCTGAATAGTGCAATCATAACATTCAAAATTAATGTAAATATGGTTACCTCATAATTCATCCCTTTGATCTCTGTGCATAGGATGACTCAGGATTTGACTATTAACCCTAAAAGATACATCCAAATCATATCTCAAAGCAATTAGTCCTGTAACCCCTCACTAGGACTATCCTGAATAAGGCTTTGCTAAATTAAAATACTATTAAACATAGCTCATGAGTCTAGGAGTGGTCAATCCCATTTTGACTCATGCATCGACTCCTTAAATACTTGACTGTAGCTAAAAATCTTTCATCATTGAATTAGAAATTCAAGAAGTCTAGCACCAAAGCATAGTGAGTTGCTTAGAAGTCACTGTGGTGATCTCAGATTGGATGGACACTTATGCTCATATTCCATCAAAGCAACTCTTGATAGCAAAAAAGCTCCGGAGTTGATCACGTTCAGTGCATATGTAATCCTACATCTCACCTACATGCCATATCAGTGTCTCCACACTCCTTGATTAAGAGGACAACCAACCTATATGGTACACAATGATCTATACCCAATAGACGTCATCCTTAGAACAGCATATCATGTGATCACAAATAATTTTAAGGACTAAACAACAAATCCTCCTTTATCGATTCTAAATAGTCCTAAGGACTTCATCACAATAGATAGGAGTTCATTAGAAGATGAAAAATTTTTGATGAAAAAGCCAAAATAATTTTTATTTAATTAATAATTTATATATAATTATATAAAATATCTCAATCATCAACAGACTATCAATTGACTTTGGAACACTATTCTCAACAATCTTCCACTTGGCCTAAAGCCAATCGGTGCAATATCATATGCCCATCTTCGACATAAAGATGTTGAACTCCTTCACCATAATGGCTTTAGTGAATGGATTAGCCAGATTCTCTTTTCCATCCATCTTCTGAAGATCGACGTCATCTCGATCCATGATCTCCTGGATAAGGTGAAAGCGGCATAGAATATGCTTCGTCCACTAGTGTGCCTTCGATTGCTTCGCTTAAGCTATAGCCCCAGAGCTATCGTAGAAGATCAGAATTGGACCATCGAGGAAGGGTTTTACTCCAAGCTTGATGATGAACTTCTTCAGCTACACCGCTTCTTTGGCAGCATCTGATGTAGCAACATATTCTACCTCGTACACTGAATCAGCCATGATGTGCTACTTAAAACTTTTTCAGCAGACAGCACCACCATTAAGGATAAACACATATCCTAACACACTCTTGCTGTCATCATGTTTAGACTAGAAATTGGAGTCTGTAAATCCTATAAGTCTTAAGTTTGACTCACCATAAATAAGCCACTAGTCCTTAGTATTTTTTAAATACTTCAAGATGATTTTAACAACCTTCCAATGGTTCTTCCCTGGATCAGATTGGTATCTACTCATTATTCCTAATAAGTATGCCATATCTGATCGCATACATGTCATGGTGTATATAATAGAATCCACTGTCGAAGCATATGAAATTTTACTCATACGCTCTCTCCTGAGGTGTTGTCAGATAATTTCTCTTCAAGAGAGAAATTCTATGGCCTATCAGTAGATAGCCCTTCTTAAAATTCTTCATGCTGAATCTCTTCAGCACAGTGTCAATGTACGTGGACTGGGATAACCCAAGCAATCTTCTAGATCTATCTCTATAGATCTTCATTCCTAGAATGTAGGAAGCTTTTTTTAGATCCCTCATGGAGAACTGTGACGACAGCCAGATCTTTATTTTTGGCAATGCAGGGATATCATTCATAATTAAGAGAATGTCATCTACATACAATACTAAGAATACAATTGCTAGACCTTTAGCCCATTTATATATGCAGGGCTCTTCTTCATTCTTAACAAAGCCATACATCTTAATCGTCCTATCAAAATATATGTTCCCACTTCGAAATGCCTGCTTCAGTCTATAAATGGATCTTTGAAGCCTACACATCTTAGACTCATCTATGGATGTGAACTCTTCAAATTGTATCATATACACCTCTTCATCCAGCTCTCTGTTCAGAAAAGTTGTCTTCATATCCATCTGCAAAATTTTATAGTCGAGATGTGCAGCTATGGCAAGCATGATCCGAATGAACTTGAGCATTACCATAGAAAAAATATCTCATCATAGTCAATACCATAGCATTGATGATACTCCTTAGCAACCAGATGGGCTTTATAGATCTCTACTTTTCTGTCTGCACCTTTGTTTCTTTTGAAGATCCACTTACATCCTATAGATTTTATCCCTTCAGGTGGGTCAACCAATGTCCATACATCATTGACCTTCATGAACTCCATTTCAAATCTCATAGCCTCAAGCTATTTTTCAAAATCGGATCTCTACATTGCATCCATGTAGGTGATCGGATCCTCATCGTTCTCATCAAGTTCGACAAGATCACCATCCCAGACTAAGAAACCATAGTATCTGTTCGACTGACATGGTTCTCTACCAGATCGCCTTAGGGGTACAGGTTTAGTAGGCTCCGGGTCTGATCGAATAAATCTAGCTCAGGTTTAGCTACTTGTGTCATTTTTTCACCTATCAAATTTTCTCAAGCTCGACCTTAGAGGCATTAGTCCCTTCACCAAGAAACTTCTTTTCTAAAAAGACTACCTTAAGACTGACAAACACTTTCTACTCATTAGCAAGATAGAAGTAATACTCTTTGATCTCTTTTGGGTATCCTAAAAAGCTACACTTGTCAGACCTAGGTCCAAGCTTATCCATTACTAAATGTTTGACATAAGTCGAACACCCCCAAACCCTAAGGTATAAGAGTACTGGCTTACACCCTATCCACATATCATATAGTATTTTAGAAATAGATTTACTCAAAATCCTATTTAGAACATAACAAACTAACTCGAGTGTATATCCCCACAAGGAGATAGGCAGATCGGCAAACCCCTTCATGGATCGAACCATGTCCAATAGGGTTCGATTCCTCCTTTCAGACACACCATTATGCTATGGTGTTCCAAGAGTTCATTGAGAGAGAATCTCATTCTTCCCAAGATATGTCAGAAATTCACTGAAAAGGTACTCATCCCTTCGATTAGATCAAAGAGTTTTAATACTCTTTCCATTTTACTTTTCTATCTTATTACGGAATAGTTTGAATATTTTAAATAACTCCGACTTATGCTTCATTAAATAGACATATCCATACCTTGATAGGTCGTCTATGAAGGTTATGAAGTAGAAATATTCACCTCTAGCACTTGTGTTCATTGGTCCACATACATCAATATATACTAGACCTAGGAGTTCAATGGCTCATTCATCCTTTCTAATAAAAGATGACATGGTCATCTTTCCAAGGAGATAGGACTCATAGCTCGAAAGTGATTCATAATCATTAACCTCAAGAATTTCTTCTTAAGCCAACCTATTTATTCTATTCTTGTTGATATGACGTAGCCTACAATGCTAAAGGTAGACATCTGACACTTTATCTATTCTAGGGCATCTACCAGAGGTTTGGACTTTGTTAACAGGTTGTGATAATAGATATATTCCGTTATTCAATTATCCAACACAAACTATAACACCATTCAAAATGATATCACAAAAATTTGCTTTTATTGAAAACTGATAACTATTCTTGGCCAAAAGGCCTATAGAAATTATATTCAATAAAAAACTTGGATAAAAGTGACAATCACTAAGAATAACTCTATGAGAATTGATTACAAGATTCATGATTCCTAAAGCTAGAACTAAAACTTATCTTTCATCTCTAACTTTCAGAAATCTCTTGCCTTCACCAAATCTCCTACTGATCTGTAAATCCTGCATCGAATTACAAATATGATAAGAGCTTCTAGTATCTAATACCTAGATAGTAGTATCACAAATTGAGAAGTTGCAAAGTGTTATCAAATAATTATCCTGCATAGTAACTACTTGCTTCCTCCTCGGCCTATTCGGATAAAGGATGGCAATATACTGAGGATAGTTTCTCTTCCAATGCTCCTACTTCTTGCAAAAGAAGCACTCCGCTTGGCTCTGGTCGGGCTTGCACTTCTTAGTTTGATCCTATGTATACATCCTAGCATGTGGCTGCACCTTCTTCTTCTTCTTATTCTTCTTTTCTTTCTTAAAGGGTCGATCAGAAAAAGACCCTCCCACTACATTCACTAACCCCTTTTGGAGCTAGTGATCCTTCTCAAAGTTCTGCAGCAACCCCAATAAGCTATGGTAGTTCACTGCAGGCTTTGTTATCCTGAAATAAGTATGGAATGGGAGGAAGGACTTGGATAATGAATTCAGGATTGCATCCTTTTCGAGCTGCTTATGTAGGAAAAAACCTAACTTACTCAGGCATTCAATCATCTCGATTATGTACAATACATGATCAGTGACTGACACCCCATTCCTCATACAAGCATTGAAAATGATACAACTAGTTTTGTACCTTTCAACGTCGTCAAGCGTGCCAAAGAAGTCATTCAACATTTGAAGCATCTTCTCAAACTGGGCATTTTCAAACCTATGGCTAAACTCATCATTTATTGCCACTAACATAACGCACCAAATGATAGTGTGGTCATTAAGCCACTTCTGATAAGTGTCTCTCACCACCATAATAGCATTTAGGGCTAGCTCCTCAAGTGTCGAATCAGTTAATACATATAAGATCCGCTCATATACCAGGATGATCTTTAACTTTTGATATACCAGCTATCAAAGTTGAGTCCCATGAGTTTGTCATTATCCAATAATAATTGGAGCAATAGGATAGTAGCCATTTCTACACATTAAAGAAAAATCATAGATCTAATTAGTATATGAATTATTTACTCTAAAGACTTGGTCTTTAGTCTAAAGGTTCTTCTACTATTTTGTTCGAATTAGTAGCCTCTACCTCTAATTCAAAGAATTATCTCTAATTCCTTAGTGGGTACTAGAATTCATATAGACTACACACGAGCCCAACTTTGGTTGGTCAACCTATATGCACTTATGAAAAGGTTCATAACTAATTATTTCACCGAACAACTTTTAGTAATTTTAATTTTACCTCAAAAATCTAATCAGTAGGCTTTGGTCTCTACTGAAAAGATCTAGTTAGGTCCAACCATTAACATAACCATATATAATCAGGCCCAACTTTGGCCGGCCAACCTGACCACCATTATAAAGATCCGACCAAATTATCATATTATGAATGATAATTTCATTAGTTAATAAGCACCAGGTCTTTGATCCTCCAATGATTATTAAACTAATGAACCCATTATCACTAAACTTAATAGGAGGCTATGACTTAATTATCACCATAACTTTATCATTTTAAGAACCTAATAATTTTAAAAGATTTTATTAATCAATTTTAAGAAGAATTGACCAGCCAATTTAGATCCTTTCACTGACTTCACCAAGTCAGATAAAAAAGGACCTAATTAAAACTGACATTAGGAGCACCTAAATCAGTCAAACTGATTTACCTAATTGACATGGGTGAGCCCAAATCATCAAGTGGTCTAATCAAAACTTAATTCACTAGGATGGCTAGGTAAGTGAGATCATTGGAAGGGATATGACATTAACTCGTCAAAGACCGAATCTATGCGAGTAGCTTCCAATTAAAAAATACTGGTCTGAATTGTCAGACTTATCTTAGACACCATCCGATTCATTAGTTTCAATTTGACCAACCTAGCAATTTTAGGTTCGATTGCATAGCCACGAATCAAGTCTATTTGATCCTCGTTAAAGGCATGGGCTTGACCAACTATAACTATTGTAATTTGGTCTAAAGAGTTCTTGACCTAATCTAAATCAACATTTGGTTAGATTTGATCAATTACTCTAATTTAGTCCATTTTTTAACTAACCTTAGGTCTAACCCAATTAATGGATCTAATTTAACTAACCCGATAACCCATATTTTATGATCAACGACTTAGGATCTTTAATTCATAATTTTAGACCCTAATTAATCATACTTAATTCTTAATTAAGTTTTAGGCTGAGGGTTAGGGTTCAACATTTCAAAAATATTTTTTAAAATTTTAAAAGATTCTTTACATCCTAGCACTATTTCACTAAAATAGGTTGACTCATTTCAAAAATGGATCAGCTTATTTCATAAATAAGAACTGGATATAGATTTGATCACATAAAATTAGAAGCCGAGCTGGCTTGATTCTTGAGATAATCGGCTCGAGCAGAATGCCCAAAGGCCATCTTTCCAGTCAGGCAGGCTCAGATCCTATTTGAGATGGGCCGAATTGAAGTCAAGATGGTCTGATTTTTGATCGATCCGATTGGAGCATCAATCCAGAGATCGTATCATCACTGGCATGCTGGTCGAGCTGGCTCAATTTCTGAGAGAGTCAGCTCGACTGGTGAATAGAATCTTTTTTAAGATCTAATCTAAACACTAATTCATGATAAAATTTAGATTAAATCCTTCAAACATATCATAAAAAATAATTAGATCTAATCTAAAATTTTTATGATCAATTTTATAGATCGCAACATACCAGGATAACCTTTCCACTATAAAGGATAAACCTTACAATAGGACAACCTACGGTCAATGCGATCATCATTTTTATTTTTCAGATTAGATTATTATTTAGATCTAATCTAAAAATAATCTAAATCATGCATATATAATACATCAAAGAACCTCTTGCTTTGATACCAATTGAAGAGAGCGCGTAGGATTTTTAGCTCTACTTTCGAAAACTTTTTTGATAAATGCACAACGGATAATATTATTAATCATATTAATAATAAAAAGCTATAGATCTAATCTAAAAACCCTACATGCTACAGGATCTAATGTATTATATATGCATACATATTTGAAAATAAAAATAAAATCAATAGTAAAATTATTTTACTGCTCTACGTGTTCAAAACATGTTATCTTTTTGTAGGTAGAAGAATGTCGTAATCTGATCTTCTCTATGAAGATCTGAATGCCATGACACAATCACACACATGTCTGGCCTCCATGAGTAATTCATATGAGGTTTTGATCCTGATCAGTTTCTTCCGAGTGCTAGCTCTGCAGAAACCTTCAACGACTGATTTAAATTAAACTTCTTTTGATCTTCTTCATTGGATCTTCGGACACTCCGGATTCCAATGAATGTAGATCAGAAGTTAAGGAGGTTCTCCACCTGTATCTATGAAGTCACGATCCTTATAACTCATAAATCTAAATCCCAAAGCCTAGATAGATTCTAGGGTGTGCTCTCACCTAATACCCTTGCACCAGGCTTTTACTTTTTTACGCACGTAGAGAAAAGACTTTCTCTTCTCTCCTTTTGATGTTACTCTCTTCTCTCTTCCTCTCTTTTCGATCATCCATAAAATCCAGCATTTTATAGAAGCACACAAAACATGGGAGGTGTTAGGGGTTGGTTTAGATCAAGTGGTTACCCATTCAAATTCAAATTCTATTCGAATTCAATTGGTTACCAGATCAAACCAATCCATAAAGCACATGAGAAGGGAGAATGCATGCCCTCCCTTGCACGAAAAAACTTATAAGAAACGTTTTTCTCATGGAGAAAGGTTTTGGTGCAAATTTTGGTGATGTGGTGCATGGGAAGACTAGTCAAAACTAGTCTCATTATTTATCCTCCAATCGAACCAATCCAATCCAAATTAGTTGGCCCAATTAGACCAGATTAAATCCAACTTATTTAGGCTTAATTAGGCTCAATTAAATTTTAATCAAATTAAAAATTAATCAAGCCAAACTCTTAATCAAATCAGGGATTAAACCTTCTTAATGATTAAATCATCTTATAATCTAATCGGGTCAAATCCAAATAAATCCAATTCAATTGATCTTGATCCAAAAATAATCACTCAATCAAATTGAGTTAATTAATGATCAAATCACTAATTAAACTTCTCTTAATCAGCCATTAGATCAGATAGGAACCTCTAATATGATAGGAATCAATTTTCTATACTAATCGAAGTGACCATCTAGCAACGTTACCCAACGTCTGGATAGATCAAATAGTAAAATTGTAATATTCAAAATCTACATGAATATAGTTATCGTATAATTCATTCCTTTGATCTCTATGCATAGGATGACTCAGGATTTAACTGTCAGCTCTAGAAGATACATCCAAATCGTGTCTCAAAGCAATTAGTCCTATGATCCCTCACTAGGACTATCCTGATCAAGATTTTGCTATATTGAAATACTATTGAACATAGCTCCTGAGTTCAGAAATGATCAATCCCATCTTGAGTCACTCACCGACTTCTCAAGTACTTGACTATACCTAAAAATCTTTCATTACTGAATTAAAAATTCAGGTAGTCTGGTACCAAAGCATAGTGAGTTGCTTCATAGTCATCTTGGTGATCTCAGATTGGAGGGATACTTATGTCAATATTCCATCAGAGTAATTCTTGATAGCAGAAAAGCTTCAAAGTTAATCATGTTCAGTATAGATGTACCTCTACATCTTATCTGCATGCCATATCAGTATCTCCATACTTCTTGATTAGGAGGACAATCAATCTATATGGCATACAATGATCTATACTCGATAAATGTTGTCGTCCTTAGTAACAATGTATCATTTGGTAGCGAATAATTTTAAGAACTAAATGATAAATCCTTCTTTATCGATTCTAAATAGTCCTAAGGACTTCATCACAACAGACAAGAGTTTATTAGAAGATGAAAAATTTATGATGAAAAAGCAAGAATAATTTTTATTTAATTAATAATTCATATATAATTACATAAAATAGCTCAATCATCAATTGACTATCGATTGGCTTTGGTACACTATTCCCAACATTTTCTTTCTTTTACCCAATGATCCTTAGTGTAAGTTGATTGAAACTTTCTATCATTCTTCTTTTACTTATTCTTTCTGACTTATATTTTTCTTCTATTCAGCTGGCACACGATATGTCAATGCTGGAGAAGGGGTATCAGGCATTTGGCGACTTGCGTCGGGCTTGGTCCGACAAAGTCATGGTAGCCGAAATAAAAAAAAATCACTACCCTCGAATGCCTTCAAGTTGCAACCGATCGAGAGGAGGAGGTAGTGGAGCAGGAGAAGGAATAAGCAGAAAATGTCTTCCGACTAAAGGCCAAATTAGAATCGACCTATGCTGACTTAGAGTCGACACGCACTAAGCTAGAGTCAGCTCGCGCTGATCTGGAGTTGGTTGAATAGATATTGAGACTCAAGGATCTCAAATCCAAAGAAAGAGATGTGACATCAGTCGGCTTTGGAAGGAGTGTGATGGTTGCATTAAAGAGTTGAAGGAGGAGCGAAAGAAGCTTTAATCCTCTGAATTAGAGTTGGCACCTGCTAAAGAAGAAGCAAAGTCGGCTCAAGTGGCTCTCAATTAAGCACGAGAGCAAGCCATCGAGTATTATTGAAGTTCAAAAGATTTTGAGATCATGATCCTCAAAGGTAGCTGCATATCTTATTGGACTAGATATGAAGATGGTCGGGATGTGGTTGGAAAGATCTACCCAAAGTTGGATTTAAGCCATTCACCATCCCAGAGTCTGATGATGAGGATGAGTCAGTTGAAACTATGACTACCTTGATTGAAGAAGAAACATCAGCTACAGCAGAACCTGCCCCAACTTCTGGAGAAGTTGCCCTAGTATCGACGTAGGGCCGGCAGCAATTAATAATCAAAGAACTCAAACTATGTCGACAACTGACACTATAGTAGAGGAAACCGATTGCTAATCGGCATGAATGTAGTAGATTTTTTCCTTTCCTTTTTCTTTTGATATCTGACGAAGATTTGATCTTGTAACTAGGCCTTGGCTTGAATTGTAATACTTTCAAACATGAATGAAGAAGAAATTTTTCTAAGTATCGAGCTTTCTGAGTGTTAGAACTTTTAAGTATTAAACTATCATTTGATTTACAATCAATAGCCGAATATCAATCTGCTTACCAAATGTTAAATTGTAGTAGAAATAATTACAGAACTTGCCATCTAATCAAATTTTAATCGACTAGACTTTAGGCAAAAAGTTTCTTGGCATTTGATAAATAGGCGTTAGCCAAATGTCCTTCAATTGATCGAGATCAAGTTGGTATATTTTTCACTAAGTTAAAATCATGTGCGCATAAATTTTTTCTCAACCTTAGTTAAGTTAGCATAATATTTTGCTCTGCATAGCTAAATCAGCATTATATTTTGCTCAGCACAACTGAGTCAGCATAGTTTTGAGTCATCTGATTGTAAGTCAACTGGAAATGTCATCCAACTATGAGTCAATTTCTTGTCCAACTTTGAGTCGGTGATTTGTTGAACTATCTGACTTTAAGATGGCTAGTTTTAGTCATCTAACTGAATGCCAATCGAAAAATGTATTTGATGTCAAGTTGTCAGCCCAATGTTACTTGAACTTAGTCAAATTTTGAAGAAAAGTTCTAATCCAATCATTTCATTAAAAATGTCACAACACTTGGACAACTCTATTAATAATATATTTTCAAGTTGTCTGCATTTCATGCTCGTAGGATAGATGCTCCATCTAGAGTTTCTAGTTGGTATATACCCGAGTGAAGGATTATAGTCACTCTATAGGGTCCTTCCTAATTTAGAGATAATTTGCCTTGATCTAAAGGTTTTAAAACTTCTGTCTTTCTTAAAACCAAGTCTCAAGAAAGAAATACTTTCAACTTGACCATTGTATTATAGTATCGGGTAACTCTTTATCAATATATGGCCATCTGAACTTGAGCTTGCTACCAAGCTTCAGGGAGCAAATCTAAGTTGGCTTTTCAAGATTCGGAGTTGCTCGATTTTGCATAATGTTCGACTCTCATCGATAGTATTAGCTGATCTCCACTGGGATCACCGCTTCTACTCGGTATGCTAGGTTGAATGATGATTCTTCCATCAAAATGCGAAGAGTTGTTCGATATGCCCATAAGATCGAATGTAGTTCTTCTATCCAGAGACCTTTTGCTCTATTTAGTCAAGTTTTTAGTCCATGCAAAATCATCTGATTCGTGACTTCCACCTTACCATTCGATTAAGGATGGCTAACAGAAGTAAGTTTATACATAATATAAAATTTTGCACAAAATTCTCTAAAATTTTGATTGTCGAACTACCAGCCATTATCGATGGTTATAGTGTGTAGTAATCCAAATCTATATATAATCAACTTTTAAATGAAGTCTTCTATTTTGCTTTCAGTTATCTACGTCAGAGGTTAGGCTTCCACCCATTTAGAAAAATAATCCACAGTAACCATCAAAATTTTTTTTGACCAGAAGCAGGAGGGAAAGGGCCAAGAATGTTCATTCTCCATTGTGCAAATGACTATGGTGCAATGATCACCATCAGCTGACTGGCCAGTTGATGCTGAATGTTAGTATATTTTTGGCATGGTTCGTACCTCCGAACAAATTTAGCTACATCTTTCTTCATGATAGGCCAATAGTATTCTTGTCACAGAACTTTATAGGCCAATGACTTGCCCCCCAAATGATTTTCGTAAATCCCTTCATGGGCATCTTGAAGAGCATAGTCGACGTCAGTAGGTCCTAAGCATTTGAGTAAGGAAAGCAAGAATGATCTCTTATAAAGCTATCCACTCATCAGGACATATTGTGAAGCGGCCCACCTTAGGCATTTGGCTTTAGAAGAATCTTTAGGCAAAATTCTATCAGAAAGGTATTGAATGATCAGATCCATCCAATTTAGTTTATCGTTTATTTGTAGCACTTCCTCAACTTTATCGATACTCGATGGTTTGAGGTATTTGATGAAGGTTCAGCAAAGAAGGTTGGAAGAAGTAATTGCAAGTTGAGAGAATGCATTAGTTTGAGCATTTTTTTTATTCTTGGAATATAGAAGATCTTGAAATATCTAAATGTTGATGTGAGATTTTTCACCAATCGAAGGGCATATTTGATTATAGTCCCTTCAAAGTTAGTGAGAATGAGGCTGGCTCCACTTTTCTGGACATTGGATGCTCCATCGACATCAAATACCCATACTGATTCTGGTTTGACCTTAGAACTTTTAGCTTTTCCTGACTCATTATCAGGTTCTTGCTCTAGTTTGTCATTTTGATATGATACATTCGGCGATAAAATCAACTAACACTTGAGCCTTCATTGATGGTCATAGGTGATATTGGATGTCGAATCACTAAGTTTAATCGCCCATTTTGCCATTCAGTCAAAGGTATTTGGTCGATGTAAAATTTCCTTCAATGGTTGGTCTATCAATATCACGATCAAGTGAGCTTGAAATTATGGTTGGAGTCGCTGTGTTGATATGATCAAGGTGTAGACCATTTTCTCTACCTTCGAGTATCAGATCTCCTATTGGAAAATATGTTCCAAAGTCAATCGTCAGTCTATTGATGGTTGTGCTACATTGTAATTGTAATTGATTCATTAATAAATAAAATATATATTTTTGGTATTTTCATCACAAAGCATTCATCTTCTAACGAAGTTCATTATTGTGATGAAGTTCTTAGGACTATTTAGCTTCGATAAAGAGAAGATTTATCAATTAGTCCTTAAATCTATTCATGACCAAATGATAGGCTATTAATTAAGATGACAGCATCTATCGAACATAGATCGATGTATGCCATATAGGTTGGTTGTTCTCTTAACCAAGGAGTATGGAGACACTGGTATGGCATACAGATGAGATGTATGGGTATATCGTCATTGAACGTGACCAACTCTAGAGTATTCTACTATCGAGAATGTCTCTAATGGGATATAGGTATAAGTGTTCCTTAGACCTGAGATCACCTTAGTGACTTACAAGCAACTCACTGTGCTTTGGTATCGGATAAACT
This sequence comes from Cocos nucifera, assembly GCA_006176705.1. Taxonomy (NCBI): domain Eukaryota; kingdom Viridiplantae; phylum Streptophyta; class Magnoliopsida; order Arecales; family Arecaceae; genus Cocos; species Cocos nucifera. Next base: position 416,552 of record QRFJ01001145.1, read on the forward strand.
AAATTTCTAATTCAATAATGAAAGATTTCTAAATATAGTCAAGTACTTGTAAAGTCAGTGTGTGATCAAGATGGAATTGATCACTCTAAGAGTTGAAGAAGAATGCATCACTATATTTCAATATAGCAAAATCTTGGCCAGGATAATCCATCAGATGGATTTGATATTTTGAAATACAATGTGAACAATTTAATCAGAGTTAACAATTGAACTCTGAGATGTTCTATGAGCATATTAGTAAAGGAGATGAATTATATGAAAACTATATCCACATGAATTCTGAGGATGTTGTTCTACACATTCGACCTATCACCGTCATCGGATACCATTGCTAGATGGTTATATCGATTGATATAAAAATCTATTTCTATGCTACTGGCTTAGGTTCGAACCTATGAGGTCACATATATTAGAGCTCATAATTTGATGGGATGGTTAATCAACGATTAAGAATCGTTCTAGAGTTAAACGATCAATATGATTGATGTTTAACCTAGTGCAAGTATTACAGGAGGATCGATTAGCAAATAAATTGCTAATTAGCTTAATTTGATTAAACTAGAATACTAAGATTAAGTCTAATTAAATATAATTTAATTAGATTTAGTTTGAGCTTGATTGGATCAAGTTCAATTGGCTTATTGGATAAGCCAAGTGCAAGAAAAAACTAGTTCTAGTTCAACTAGGACTTATGTCAATCCAATTTTCTAATTTGATTATAAAATTAAATCAAAATTAAATCTTATTTAATCTAATTTAATTAAGTCATTAATTGGATTAGGGTCTAATTTAATTTGGTTGATTTGGTTTTGATTTAATTTGGTTTGAGAAACCACTTAGACCAAATCATAGATGGAATCCTAGTAAGACTAGGATTCCACCTTGCACAACCTTAGCCCCTCACACCCCACACCCTATTTCTCCTCTATTTTATGCAACAAAAATCTTTCTCCCAGGCCTTCTCATGCACACCCTCCTCTCCTCTCTTTCTCATATGAAAATTAGGTAGTGGACCAAGTCAAAAAAGGGAATTTGTTTTGGTTTCAAATCCTATGAGATAGTATTTTGAAAAACCAAAATTCTTCTTCCCATGTGTGTCACCCTCCTCCCTATTTTCTCTCTATTTTTCATGATAAAAAGGAGAAGGTTTTGGGCAATTTTCTCAGATGGTCCATGCCTAAAATTTTAGAGAGAGAGCCTAAGAGTTGGGTGCCCATTTGACTTGCCCAAATTGGACATTCTTTGTATAGTTTTTGATCTAGACAAGGGCTCCTCTTTTCTTATATATTTAGGATGAATTTTGGATTGATTTTTTGAGAGGCTACATACTATTGAGAGAGCTTTGGGGTGTGTGAAAATTAGGGAGAGAGGATTCTTAGATATTAGGGTTTCATAGATACCAAACTAGGTGTCTAGGTGAGAGCAAAGAGAGCAAGAAGAGGGTCTTCTTCTAGGGTTGCTGTATTCACCTCTTTCTTTAAGTTCTCTGAGAGTGTCTCACATTTGAAACCTCCTCTCCTCCTTCTTCTCTTTAAAAGAATTCAAATTTAGAAGGAGATATATGATTGACCGTCAAAGAAGGATCAGCATAGTACTAGCATACTATATTGATTTTGACTTTTGATCGTGATTTATGGGCTCGTGTGGACGACTCCTAGTGGTCAGACATATGTGCGACTTACAACTTCATCCTCAAGCCTAGATCAGCAAGTTAGAACATCTAACTTACATAGGTAATAGATTTGATCTATTGTTTTCATACTTGCATTAGATGTAGTGTATATACATGTTGATGTGATCAACATATTTTAGTTTCTTCTTTATATTTTAATTTTTGATTTAATGGCATGCTATGATTAGATAATAGATCATTAGATATAGAATATTTTTTAATATTTAAAATTAATTTTGATTAATTTTAGTCTTTTGCTGCTTGATCTTGAAAAAGTTTCAAGATCTAGTCCTGAGAGCCTAGATTTGGTTCCTTCAATTGGTATCAAAGCCAGGTTGATTATTACATGATTATATGTACATATTTAGATTATTTTTTAGATTAGATCTAATTTATAATATTATTATTAAATTTAAAATTTAAAATTAAATTACACGAACAAATTATAAGATTGTTCTATTGTAAGGTTTATCCCTTATAGTGGAGAAGTTGTCCTAGTTCATGTTGATCTACTTCTAATCATAAATTTATTAGATATGATATAATTTTATTTATAATTTAATAGATTTAAAATAATTTTAGATCTAAAAATAAAAATTTTAGATTGTACGGATTGATTATAAGATTATCCTACTATAAAGTTTACCCCTTACAGTGGAGAGGTTGTCTTAGTACGTGCTGATCTGAAACATTGATCATAAAATTTTAAATTAGATCTAAAAAATTTTATGATCTAATTAAAAATATTTTAATCTAATTTTAATCATTATAAATGTATTAGATTTGATCTGAGATAATTTATGATTGATTATTGTTAAAACTGTTTCAATTACATTAACCTATTTAGATTAAATTTAAAGTAGTTTCATGCTTATCTTACTTGCATATTGATTATAAATCAAACATGCAACTTGATTAATAGAACCATGTTATAAAAATATTTTATAAATATAAAAATTATTTTTGAAAAATCAAATCCCAACTTTCAGCTCAAAACTTAATTAAGAATCAAGAAATTATTTGATTAGGATCTAGGATTGTGAATTGAAGATCCTAAGACACAAATCATAACACATTGGGTTAAATGAGTTAGTAGAGATTAGATTCATTAATTAGGTTAGACCTAGGATTAGATTAAAAAATGGACTTAATTAGAGAATTGACTAAATCTAATCAATTATTGTCTTAGATTAAGTCAAGGATTCACTAGATCAATTACAATAGTTATAGTTGGTCAAGTCCATGTTGGAGTCTCCTGGTAGCAATTAGAAGAGAGTAAGTCAATTTTTCTAACTTAGAATATCTGATCTTTGCATCCCTCAAGATTCAGCTTACATAGTAGACTGATCACTACATCTTCGCTTCCTCCTTGACTAGAACTGCTGCCAAGACTGTCGAGAGGCTGCTAGGTACAAGAATAATTCTTCTTCGAGTTTAGACTTAGCTAGTAGTGGATGTAAGTCGAGATAATTTTTGAGCTCCTCAAACGTCCGTTGGCGCTCCGTCGTCCAGCAAAAGTTTTTTGGTTACTTGAGAACTTGGAGGAAAGGCATGCATCACTCGATCGATCTTGAGATGAAGCGATTTAGGGATGTTACTTTTTCAGACAGATGCTAAACTTCTTTGATCATTTTTGGAGCAGTCATCTTCTGAATAGCTTGGATTTTCTCTGAATTTGCTTTGATCTCATGCCTCGACACCATAAACCCTAGAAATTTTTCTGAGATCACACCAAAGGCGCACTTGATCAAATTCAACTTTATTTTATACTTTTTTAAGTACACCAAAGGTCTCTTCGAGGTCGGTGATATGGCTTATTGAAGCTCGACTTTTGATGAGCATGTCATCCACATACACCTCCATGTTGCAGTCAATCTGCTCCTTGAAGATCTTATTGATCAGGCATTGGTATGTTGCTCCTACATTCTTGAGTCCAAAAGGCATAACCCTGTAATAGTAAAGATCACAATCAGTAACAAAAGTAGTTTTCTTCTCATCCTCCGACACCATCCGTATTTGATTATAGCCAAAAAAAACGTTCATGAAGGTGAGGAGCTCATGGCCCGAGGTTGCGTCTACCAATTGATCAATCTTGGATAGAGGATAACTATCTTTTGGACAAACTTTGTTCAGCTTTTTAAAATTTATACACATCCTTCACTTATCATTGGCCTTCTTGACCAGGACCATGTTAGAGACCTAAGTCGGATAGCTGATTTTTTGAATAAATTCGATATTGAGAAGCTTGTCGACTTCTTCTGCTATTGTCTTCTTTCTTTCTGATGCATTGCTCTAAACTCTTTCTTTCACTAGTCGATGCTTGGGATCAACGGCCAGCCGATGTTCCATAACCTCGACATCAATCTCAAGCATATCCATCAAAACTCAGGCAAAGACAACGGCATTCCTCCGTAAAAAGGCAATGAGCTGCTCCCGAACTTCATCCTTTAGATTGGAGCCAATCTACGCCGTGTGCTCCGTATTTTCGTCATTCAGAAGGATGATCACAAGATCTTCTATGGGCTCATCCCATTCTTCAGCAAGGTCATCATGGACATCAAGTCCGTCAACTGGACAAGGGTCAAGTCGAGTACCATATTGTAAGGCAATGGAGTAGCAGTGTCAGGCTAATGCTTGATCGCCTCTAATTTCTTCTATTCTATTGCTTGTTGGAAATTTTATTTTTAAGTAACAGATCGACACTATGGCTCATAGTGCATTTAGATCAGGTCGACCGAGGATTGCATTGTAAGTGGAGGGGGCTTTTACCACCAAAAAGTCGACCCATACCTTGGCCTGCTTTGGATACTGTCCTGCAGTCATGGCTAGAGTTATCATTCCCTGCACCAGCATAGCATCGCCAGTGAAGCCGACCAATAGGAAGCTCATGGGTCCCAAATGATTATTAGGTATGGACACTTTAAAGAAAGCATCATAGTACAGAATGTCAGAGGAACTTCCATTATCCAGCAAAATATGGCGTACATCATAATCAGCAATATTCAATGAAATTACAACCACATCGTTGTGTAGAAACTAGACTCCTTGAGCATCCTCATCGGTGAAAGTGATGGGCTCTTCAATTCTTCGCCTCTTTTTGGTCTCGATCGACCTACTAGCCTCCCCTCGTCGAGGTCCTCCGAAGATAGTGTTAATGATGCCGATCGAGGGCCGATCTTCTCGCTGCTCTCCGCCCCTCAGAGGTTCTAGTAGTGGGGGTGCTCTCGACCGATCCTTCTATCCTTTCGACCGACGTCGTAGGAATCGGCCTAGCCTACTATGCTTGATGAGCTCCTCGATCTCGTCTTGGAGCTGGATACACTATTTTGTATCGTGATCGTCATCATGATAGTAGAGGCAAAACTTGTTAGGATTGTATTTGTCGGGATGAGTGCGCATCCTTTTCGATCTCAGTAGTTGATCCTTGATCTCCATCAGTACTTGAGTTTTTGGAGCATTAAGAGGGGCATAGTTGTGAAATTTTTTGAAGGAAGAGCTCCATCATGCCCTTCTATCCAGGATTCTTTGCCTCTGAGCCTGGGTAGGGGTTCGGGCCAGCTTATGCTCTAAAGGAGTCCGAGAGCATGGCCGAGCTTCACTCGATTTTTCTCCAGCTGTGGGTGCATTTGGTTCACCCGCCTGTCGCTCCTAAGTGGCTTTATTATCCCTAGCCTTAGAGGCCTCTTCAGCTCAGGCATAACCTTCAGCCTAGGTCAGCATATCGACAAACTTTCTAGAGTACTTCTTCTCCAGGGAGAACAGTAAATTATTTTTCTAAAGGCCATCCTTAAGCACGACCATTGCAGCAGATTAATCCAAATTCTGGACCTCTAATGCAGTAGCATTAAATCAGATGACATAAGTTCGGATAGATTCTTGCTTCTTTTGCTTGATATTCATCAAAAAATTTGAATCTCGATGGAGACGTCGGCTACTTACAAAGTGAGCTACAAACTGATGGCTCATTTGATCAAAAAAAAAGATGGTATTCGACTTAAGCATCGAGTACCAGTTCCTGACGACTTTCTTGAGGGTGGATGAAAAAGCTCAGTACATAATGGCATCTGACGCACCATAGAGCAACATCATTATCCGAATAGCCTTCAGATGATCGATCAGATCGATGGTTCCATCGTAACTCTCAAACGTGAGAAGAGGAAGCATGACGGAGCTTTTTGATTCGTCGACTTATTTTTTGGAGTCTTTGATCCAGGAGATCTTTGTGATCATTGATCTCCAAGATTTTTTGATAGAATAGAGGTAAAACTTTCTTCAGAATCGAGTCATGGTCAAAGCAAGGGCTCTCCACCCTCTGCTTTCCCTTTTTGGAGGTCACTAACCGACTATCCCAAGTCGACCATCCCTAGATCAGATCATGGAGCTCTAGAGAAGCCTGCTCTAATCGAATTAGCATCAAAGCCTGTCGATGCATGATCTGCACTACCTCCGTGAGCTCTTGAACCTGCTGGACCAGCAGATTGAAGTGCTCCACATCCACCATGGCCGTAGGTGGAGCTTGAATTACCAGGGTCGAAGCGAAAGCGGATGGATCTGGATGAGATCTGACTATAGAGGCCGTTGACCATCGAGTAGAAGCTTTTTTAGGAGGCATTTTTTTGAAAAAAACTCTTGAGAAGAAGAAGAGGGATCGTTGCTGAGCACTCATTTAAAAATAAGAGATCCTCAGAAATAGAGGGCCCTCCTTCTAGCATTAATTCTATTGGTGCAAAATCTGATTGCCATTAGAGAAGTGCTGGAGTTGGAGAAGACGAGGTTACGCCAATGACCTGCAAAATTAGTCTCATCTAGAATCTGGGGTGGTGGCTCCGGTAAGACCCTCCGATGGTCAAGTTAGCTTTTTCGACCAACAAAAATGGAGTGCTCAATCAAGAAAGTTGCAGAGTTTTTGAAAGAAAGAAGATAGCCTGAAGAAAATGTATCTGGAGGGTCCCTTTTATAGATGAAGTCTATAATAAATTTGAAAGTGATAGTCATAACCATCAGATAGTGGGCTGCTCAAGACCACGTAGAGTTTGTTATGAAGAGTAGTGTCCGTTGTCATGATGTGCCCATTCATTAGGATTTAATAGTCGAAGTTTGGAGGAAACAGTCGTTGGTTGATGAAGAGCTAAAGAGAATACAGCTAAAGGAGATCATCTAAAAGAAATGCTAGTTAAAATATGAAAGTAATTCACTGAAGAAATTTGGATAGAGTTCGATTGATGGAGAAGTTCAGAAGGAGTCCGACTGATGGAGGAGTCCGACTAAAGAAAAAATTTATGAGGAGATCGACTGAAGGAAAAATTCAAAAGAAGTGCGACTGATGGAGATGTCTGACTGAAGGAGAAGTCTGAAAGAAGTTTGGCTAAAGGAGAAGTCTGAAAAGAGTCCGACTGATGGAGAAGTTCGGCTGAAGGAGAAGTCTGGAAGAAGTTCGGCTGAAGAAAAAGTCTGGAAGGAGTTCGACTGATGGAGAAATTTGGCTGAAGGAGAAGTCTGGAAGGAGTTCGACTGAAGAAGAAGTCTGGAAGGAGTTTGACTGATGGAGAAGTCTGGTTGAAGAAGAAGTCTGATGGAGGAGTTCGATTAAAGGAGAAGTCTGGGAGGAGTTCGATTGAAGAAAAAGTAGCGATTGAAGCTCTTCTACGATTGCAAATTATACTTGACTGAGCATTAGACCGAACTTCGGCGGGAGTGGAATTTACCCCCAACACTCTGTATTAGACAACCGTGACCTAATTGAAACAATCTTCGTAGGGTCATCTTCTTTCAATGAGATCGAGACTAGTTGCTCTGCTGGTTCATCCCTTTCTTCATTTTTTTTCTAGTCGAGTTTGTCGATCATGAGGGGCTCTTCGGGCTTAGTGCCTTCAGCAGAGATCATGAAGCAACATCTGGCTAGCAGTTGGTCCCTGCATATTTTGTCGATTCCTTCTAGACAAGGAGATGGTAAGTCAATACTACCATTCTTAGGGCATTAAGTATGGGCTATCCAAGTATGGCATTGTAAGCCAAAAAAATCTAGACAACCATGAATATAATGAGAGCAATACATTATCATGGTTCAATCCCTACGGTTAAAAAAAGTGTGATTTCTCCTTACACGTTGACTACATCTATAGTAAAATTGACTAAGGATGTTGTAACTCTTCTAAGTCGATCAGTAGGTAATCGTATTTGGAAGAAAATCGAGTAAAATAAAATATCAGTCAAACTTTCATTATCTACAAGGATTCTTTTTACATATCATAATTTATTATCATTGCCGAGACGATGACAACATCATTGTGGAAAGTTTATATTCTCCAAACATCATCATTTGAAAAAAAATTACATTATCTTCTCGTCGCTTCTTGGCTGATTTTTCTTCAAAAGTTACCCCCCAGTCCCTTGATCATCCAGAGATCATATTAATGACTTTTGTCATTGGTCGGTTGTCATGTGGTTCCTTAGGTCGATGCTGAGGTTGTTGGTCGGCAGGAGGTTGAGTCAGACGATCGCGTTAAAATTTGCCAAGAAAGTCTCACCAAATCAGAGCTTCGATCACATCCCTGAGTTGGATGTACTGTTCGGTGTCGTAACCATGGTCATGATAGAACCGATAGTACTTCTTTCTATCATGGCTTCTCGATGGTGCCTTCATCGGTGGGAGGTGTTAGAGGTATTCTTCTTCTTCGATTTCCATCAGGATTTATGCATGAGAAGCAGTAACTAGAATGTAGGAGTCATATTTAGTGCCATACTTGTTCGACCTTGGACTCCATTATTGAGGAGAAGCTCTTTTGTCGGTCGGTTGCCGACTTAGTTTAGTAGGAGCTCTACCTTGCTTTTATTTTTCTTCTAACATTTTCTTTTCGATTGACGCCGATCAATAGCACCTTCATCCATGCGAATATATATCTATATGCACGGTCCAAAAATTCAGCATATATCCAAGGATGGTTCTTATCCATGGAATAAGTAAACCTAGATCCTCTCAGACCTCTCTTCATGGCTGAAATAGCCCTATCTTTATTAAGGTCCTTGACCTTAAGTATGGCAGCATTGAAACTTGCCACAAAGTTTCTCAACGTCTCTTTTTTATTTTGTTTGATGGAGAAAAGACTGTTGGCAGTTTGTAGCATTCTTCGGCTTGTGCTGAAGTAGGCCATAAACAAATCTTCTAGCTGTCCAAAGGAGTATACATTTTTTGGATGGAGCCCGAAGTATCTAGCTCGGGCAGCCTTCCAAATGGTAGCCAAGAAGCTTTTGCATAAGAGAACGTTGAAAGCCTCCTGGATCATCATGAGAGTCTTGTAACTCTCTAAATAATCAACCAGATCTGTGGAGCCATCATTTTGCTCCATCTGTGTCATCTTGAACCAAGATGGAATCGGTTCATCTAGGATATGTTTAGAAAAAGGAGTTGTATGGATGCTAAGGTCATTAGGATCCTCCTGATTGTTCACCCACCATTGGACGAGTTGACGGTTGATTTTTCTGAACTTTCACTCGTAGTCGTTGAGCTGCCGCTGCTGTGAAAATTCAAGGGTGGAACCCTCAGAAGAACTTGAGAACTGAGAAGTCAATGGTGATGTGACCTCTTCCCCTTCTTAATGTTGTGGTGGTGGGAAGGAGAAGTAGACCATCGTGAAAGATGGGTGACATGGTGGGAATGCCGAGACAACGATATTCTGACATGATGGGACTGTCGTATCGATTGTTGTTCTGATGATGAGGATAGAGATCATCATGGAGCATGGCAACTATACTTGGATGGCACTACAAGTACTGTTGGCTCCTCTACCATCGATTGTTATTGTTGTTAGAGATTGTATATCACCTCCGTCAATACTTTCATTTATTGCATCAATGCAGTAAGTTGCTGAGTTTGATCGTCCGTCGTAATGGCTGAATGTGAAGAACTAAGCTCTGCTATTGGAGGTGGAGGAGGAAGATCTTTCCAATGGGAAGATTGCCTAGCAGAGCCGAAAGTTTTGGACTCTTGTTTTTGCCATATTTGATTTCAGATTCAAAATATTCTTTGCTCTCCCTACCTAGCGCGTTAAGCTATTACGGCCAAATTTTTGTTATGCCTATTGTCAGAGAAAAGTATTTGCAAAAAAAGTCTTCACTAACCGAAATAGTTTCTGGTGGAGACCCTCCAATGCTTAAGTTAGAAAGAAGGAATTTGATTGAATAGAAAATAGAAAATAAGTTTGGTAGCATTTAGCTCAGAAGTGTCCTTCCAATGCTGTTTATTTATCTCTCTTTTATAAGTAAATTGTTGGTAACCGTTCATGATGGTTAGGTAGCATGGATCCTGCTTATTTCAACTTATTCCGGCATTATGTAGTCGTTGAGTGAATAATTAATACCCGTTATGAGCATTATATGCCACTAAATGATCGTGGGATAGTCGTTATGCGCTTCTTGCACTAGCGATTTCTGGTATGCCGAATATATATCGATAAATATTATATCGACCATACTCGATGGCCATACCGACTATATATCGATGATATAATTGTACCGATTGATTATTGATGATTTTGATATTTCAATTGATCAGTAATTGCACAGTCATCAAAGTCATTATATTTATTGAAAAAATCTATTGAAAATTATCGGCTATCAATGGATTAACCGATTAATAATCGGTCGGATGCTAAGATCAATTTATTATTGATTATTTATTTTTTGATACTAATGATAATTTGATGTAAGATGATATCAATTGGTTATTTGATTCGTATTTATCTTATTCTCTGTTACTTGAACTATAGTCGAAAAGATTGATCGAAAAATTATCCACGCCATTGCATCGTTGGCTTCACCAATTATAAGTCAAAATGTCGACGTTAAGTGGGGGAGTAGATTTGATGGCTCCAACGATATCAATGAAGTAATACATCTCTCATTTTATGTAAAATTTAATATATATATATATATATATATATATATATATATAGATATAGATATATATACACCCAAATATGATTGGATGATGAATTATCAGGTCGGTAAAGATGAGCTAATAAATATTTCATTGAGACATTTTTCTTGTCCCGGCATGTTCAACTTTGCCGGCATGTTCAACTTTGGGTGTATATATATATATATATATATACACCCAAATGTGATTGGATGATGAATTATCAGGTCGGTAAAGGTGAGCCAATAAATATTTCATTGAGACATTTTTTTTGTGCCGGCATGTTCAACTTTGCCGGCATGTTCAACTTTGGGTGCATATGTATATATATATATATACACCCAAATGTGATTGGATGATGAATTATCAGGTCGATAAAGGCGAGCCAATAAATATTTCATTGAGACATTTTTCTTGTGCCGGCATGTTCAACTTTGCCGCTGCAGAGTCCCGCAGCATACTCTGCAAACTTGATCCACTCTCTCATCGATTGCTCACCCAACGACGTACAGATGGAAATCAAGATTATAATCACGTCACGTCTTCCTTTGGGTCGCCCGGCAGCATTGCTCTGCAAACTTGATAAAATCTCTCGCCGTTTGCCCACCCAACGCCGTACGAATGGAAATCAAGATTACAATCACGTCACGTCTGACGTTGGCATCATTATTTTTATTATATTTAGCCTTTCTTTAGTTTTTGATACAATTTTTATTATTTAGTTTTGGCGCACTCCTGTTGACTCCTTCGAGCAATTTCCCCTGCCTACCTAACACCCCGCGTTTATTGATGCAGACCCCCACCGTGCCCACCTGCTTTTCTTCGTCCTCAACTACCCCACCGACAATGCTTTGCATTAGGTGGGAATCAAAGGCGGAAAGAGAGTTCGCACAATAACGTGCCATCCCAAGCTCTGCTGTCACGTCACAAAAGAAATAGCGTGACCACTGGCTTCAGCAGTTCTGATCTGATTTTAACACACAAGATTTTACCTGACTTGTCAATTCACAATAGGTAGAAGTAATGATAAAATCTGACCTAAATGAATCTATATTTTATAATTTTTATTAATATATAAAATTAATTTATATATAAAAAAAAATTTATAATTTTATCTTATCTGATCTATCCAATTTATTTATTTTTTTTCCTGTTTGTTTTTGGTTGGGGGTGGCGGGCGGTGGTGCGGCGGGGTGGGGCGTAAATCCAACCTGTTTTTCTACCTCTATTTTGTTCTATTAATCATCCTGCCAACTCTGAGACACGTACGACATGAGAAATGACTATCCGATACGTACCTAATTTACTAGCATCCTTAGATAGAAAATCATGCACTCGTCATTAAATAAGCAAGCACAAAAAAATATAAGTTTTAAAGTTTTACACCATAAGATTCACCATACAAGTTTTAAAGTTTTACACCAAAAGATTCACCAATTTTCCTGCGTTTGGAGTATTGGCATTACGCTTGCGCTTCCCCGGCCTACATGCCTATAAACACGGCATGCTGTGGGGTTTAATATGCCGTCCATATGATGTTTGTTGGTAAATGAGCTAAGAAAAGCGTGGACGAGATTGATAACTTAGGATTCAATGAAACCTACCCCTTTTTTTTTTTCAAAGCACCAGACGACACAATTATGCAAACTATACATCATGTTTAACTGTACCATATAAGAAACACAGACGGTTGGTGATGATAATAACAGATCCGAGTATAAAAAAAAAAAAAGTAAAACATTTGCCAAATCCCGTTTGACCAATCTCACCCATTGATTGCTGGATCAGTCTTGATTTGTTCATTCATCGCAGAAAAAGAAAAAAAAATAAAAGATTTTTTTTAAACCGGTAGAGATAGCACAGCAGAAACAGCGACCACCACCAACCACCCCACCAAAAGTCCAATTGATTGACTGATCACGGACCAGCGAACTAGCGGACGAGGTCGATGGACGGACGGTGATACGGCAACGAAACAATCAAACAATCAATCAATCCCGGCGAGGTGGAGAAGACGACGACGAGGAAGACGACGAGCAGGAGGAGGATGGGGGTGCCGAAGAGTTGGCGGTCCATGGAGTCATGTCCATGGGGTAGCTCCCAAGGACGCGGAGGAAGGAAGTGAACTCCTGGATCTCGGCGAGCGCGTTCTGTGGCGCGGAGCTCCGCTATGGACGCGTCGAAGTCGACATAGAACATGTACTCGAAGTGTTTGGCCGTGCCAACGTTGGCGTCGTCCACCAGCCGGATCGGGCGGTGGCGGTGCGGCCGGCTCTCGATCTTGGTCAGGCTGATGTCCCTGAAGGCGAAGGCCGAGAGCACCTTGAAAAGAACCGAGGTCCCTTCGACGGTCGTGGGCGAAGACGATGCTGGTCTTGAAAGGGCCGGTCAGGTCCGCGGGATGATGGGCTCCCGGGCCAGCATCACGAATCGGGTCACGTTGCCGTCGTGTCGTCCTGGATTCCGTCCGCGAGTATTTGGAGGCCGTACAGCTCCGCGGCGCCGGGCGGAGGCGATGGCGGCGGTGTCGTGGAGGCCGTTGGCGGCGACGTAGTCGGCGGCGCCGGCGGTATCGTTGAAGGCCTCGCCGAGGCGACGTTGAGGCCCATGCCGGTGAGGGTGCGCTCGCAATGGGCTAGGGCCTGGGCATGGCTGATCACGCGGGTGAGGGACTTCCTTGCGGACGCCCGGTAGGGCGAGTAGGCAGTGGTGGACGGGCAGCTGGACCTCACCGACGAATGTGGAGGCCGTGCCGGAGGAGGAAGGTCGTAGTTGCGGTGGACGCTGCCGCCAAGGGAGTTCTCGACGGGGAGGACGGCGCGGTCCGCGATCCAGAGCTCCACCGCCTGGAAGGCCACCTCGAACTGGTCGCAGGGGATGGCCTCGCAGTTGGGGTAGGCTTTGCCGGCGGCCGCCTCGCTGTAGGCCCCCGGGACGCCCTGGTAGGCCACGCGGAGCTGAGACCCGTGCATCGGCGCCGGGGAGAGGTCGGCGATGGTGAGCGGCCGTGGGAGGTTAGCGATCGGGACCAGATCCAGTGTAGTCGAAGCATTGGTGGGCGGCTTATGGCCGTTCACGGCGGCGGGGGAGGAGGTCAGGTGATGCTTTCCATTGGCTTCTCCGGCGTCGGGAGCAGCATCGCCGCCGGCAACGGAGTCGTCGGCAGCCTTGCTGGCGAGGATGGCGCAGGAGGTCTGCCAGTCGGAGCGGCTGGATCCGACGGCGCCGGGGAAGAAGTAGGCCGAAGGGTTGAAGCTGCCGGAGGCGTCGGGCCGGTAGACGGACCGAACCGTGCGGAAGGCGGGCGAGGGGATTCGGATGATCGGCCTGACGACTCTGGGTCCAATCTGGGCCGTTGGATTGGGAGTTGGGGATAGAATAGCCGCCATGGAACACATTAGGTTAATCTACGCTCCTTGGAAACACTAATTATTATAGATCTTAATCTTCTAGCCTCACTAATGATAATAACTGATAATAACTACAACTAATATAAGAATTGTAGATGGAGAAAAAGTATAGAGATTAGGAGGAGGGCGGAAGGGAGGGGGAGGGATTAGGAGTATAGCTTGAGAAGAGAAATCCTTTCAAGCTGAGAAGAAAGGGGTGGCGGTGCGAAGATGGGGATTTTATATGGTTGTGCTGATTGGAGGGGTTGGTGGGGACGGAGAGAAGAAGTGAGGAGACGAGGGAAGAGAGGGAGGAGTGTTTGGTTCGGTCAATCTCGCACCTACCACGCCCCCATCTCCCCTCCTCTCCTTTCTCTATCCTTTACTCTTATTTTCGCTTCAATGTGATGGAGGTTTCACCGATACTTCCCCCTGGCCCTGCTGGGCTTTTAATTCAAGTTTTATGTTCGTAATGCTCCGTCTCGTGTCTTCCTGACGCGCGCATTTAGAAATTTATGCGGGAGCTTAAGGGTCCTCGTAAATATGGAATTCGTCTTTGTCCGCTCAAATCGGTTTCAAGTATGGGCGCATATAAATTCAATACGGGATCCCGATGCGAGGGCTTGGAAAGCCGTGGGTAAATCTGCAGAAGCGTGACGATTCGCTACCGTTCCCCAAGAGCAGCCCGGACAAGCGTAAACGACCTTGTTTTGGTAGGTGTGGGCAATTAAACCTTTTTCTTTCCGGGGACGTGCAGCAGTTTTCTTTTTTTTTGATAAGACGTACAGCATTTGGTGGTATAAAACGTTATGGTGCGGGAGTCGATGAGAAAGAGAAAACAAAGGGCGAATCATGGCTGACCGAGTCCGAGTTGGCCGCCGGCACCGAACTAAGAGGAACGACTAGTCCACATGCTGTAGTAGGTAGGGGTCGAGGTGGCATCTGCCATGCTTCTTCACACGTGTCGACCTCAACTGTTATTATTTGGCATGAGACGCTCCTCAACAAGCGGTAGTAGCTGGAAGCGGTTTAGATCGCAAGACTGCCATCGCCGATCATTTGCCGCTCTCCTGTGCCACCAATATAGAGTACAAAACTTTGAAGATCTGTACTATATTTATTTATCTGCACATAGCCTGAGAAGAACTTTGATATTTATATAAATATTATTGCTATAGAATTTTGATTTTCATTTAAAGTGGTTGAAATGGAAGGCACTGACTAATTTGTTGACGAGGTCTATAAAAAATTTTGATCGAAGATAATTTTAATAAAAATTCTTCGATACTTAAATTAGAATTTTATTAAGCAAAAATGAAGCATGCAAGAGAATAAAATTATCGTACTTGAGAATTTCGTTGAGATCTCTATTTATAGATAAGAATTGGAGCCATTCATGGAGGCACAATTCGCAGGTCGTTCCAACGAGTTCAGATGATAACATGTGATATTCATGGCCCATACTCGTAGGAATAGACAATTATGACTATTTTATTCGGATCATGGCTTGCTGTACAAAATTGTTGGCTAATTTTGAAAGAGGACTTCGGATTAATCGGGATTGCCAATTGAACCAGAAAGCTAAGGCAGAGTCGATAACAAATCGAAGACTGGTTGAAAGTCATCCAAAGATAGATTGGTGATTAACTGAAGGAATGAGGGGTCAATCGCTCTTTGATTTTTAGTGTGAGTCGGCAGTCACATGAGTCCCTAGTCCAAGATAGATCGAAAGCAGATGATGGATCAAAGACTAGCAGTGATCTGAAGTTGTATGCAACTGAAGAAGTATCGGCGATGGATCATGAATACTGAAGACTGATGGCAAATTGATTAGCATCGATGATAGGTCGGTCGCCATCCGAAGATAGATCAGTCGAGACTGATATCAATTGCTATTCTGGATGATGGCTATTCTAGATGTTGGAGACCAATGACAGATCGAATGCTGATGATAGGTCGGTGAAGAATAAAGACGGCGAAGATATTAATCTGATTCCATTGAATGGGTTAGAAATCGAAGGGAGATCAATAGGTGCCAATGATGATTCGATCGAGATGAACTAATCGCTATCGACAAGCAATGATCTAAGGGCGGCAATCATCGTTCAGGCGGAACAAAGAGGGTTGATAATCGAAGATGGGTTATAGGCACCAACAATGGATCAGTTGGCACTGATCATCAACTGCTGGCATGCAGCGATCTAAGGGTGGAGACTATCGTTCATGTTGGATTAGGTGGCTTCATGCATTTAGTTTTTAAAACTTTTAAGTTTTCTAGTTGCAGTGGAAATAAAATACAAATTAAAATTATTTTAATCTAACATGCATAAGATCATATTTACAAACCACCTAGGATCTAACATATGAATATGAAAGCACAAATCTGAAATCTAATAAAGAAAGCATAAATCAGTAGATCCAATCTCCATACCCTTGTGTAGGTCGATGATCACCATAGCTGATGATTGTGGTATAACTCTGAGATTTCTCAATCAACTGTACATACATTCGGCCTCTACGAATATCTATACGAGGCCCTCGAATCTGATCAAAGGTCCATAACTTCATCGAAATGCTAGCTTGATCCCTTGCAGAAGTTGCCTCCTTCTGCTTGATGATGGTCTTCTTCGTCATTTCTCTCAGACTCTCTCAGAGAAGAAGGAGAAGAAGAGGAAGAAGAGGAAGGCGAAGAAGAGAGAGACTTTCTCTCTATTTTCCTCTCTTCCCTGAAACCCACGCCTGGATCCTGCATCCCCATCCAATGGATCTCGCGTCCCCTCTGATGGTTCTTGCATCCCATCTCATCTGGATCCTGCATCTCCATCCCATGGAAGCTGCATCCTCTCTAATGGGTCTCATGTCTCCCGAATCCATAACCCACTCTAATCTCATGCCCCTTTCTGAATTTTTTCATTCTAAAAACCTTGACAAACCCATGCCCCACCTCCCTTTATTTTGGTGTGCAAGATAAGTTCAATCTTTATTTCATAAGGATTGATGTCAAATTCAAACTCCTTTTAAATTTGAACTTTGTTGGGATATCAACTACTCTAATACCACTTGTTAAGGATCTAGTACCGACGAATTACGATAGAAAAAAAGAAAAAAATAAAATAAAAAATACAATCAAGTATGTGGATCAACCCAAAGGCTCACCTCCATGGGGTATAAAAAGCTTTACTATGAAAGAGAAAAATAGGTACAAGAGGAGAACACCCACTCTCTGAAGGAAAATCCTGATTTTTCGGTCCAGGTTCGTTCAGATCTGATCAGATCAAGAGATATTTCAAAATTTTTTCTCTTGATCCCAATCAGATCTTGATATGTTTCAGATCTGATTCTTATTATTTTAATAAAATAAAATTAAAAGATAAATTAAATCAAATTTAATTTACCTAATTTGGGTAATCCTATTACCCTGTAGATGATCCTGATTGCAGCGGAAGGTTCTGGATCTAGCCACGCAAGCGCCTGGCCTCTACCGATATCCACTCGGATTGGATCTGAAGATCCTCTTCTTCTCTATCATGCCTCCAAAAATCAGATCTGGATCTGATCTGGAGGATCTTCAAAACTCTTTTGAAGATCTGCAGTCGTCCTTTTGCAGCAGTGCAGCCTTCTTGCTTTTGATCGCCTTTCCTTGATCTGAATCGCACCAACCTAAGTCCAAAACTCTTTTGGACGTGGAGAGCAAGGGGAGAAGAGACTATGGCATGGAGAAGGAGGGGAGAGGCAGCCTTGGGGCATGGGGTTTCTCAATTGAATTGCATTAGCATTAGGGTTGGGCGCAGGGTCTTATTTATAGACCTCTTGTGATCCAACTCCTCTTCCTCTCAACCAATCACAACCCTTTGTGAAATCAGATCTAAATCTGATTGGTTGGAATAGAGACCCCTGGATTCCTCATTAGAGGGCGCCTAAGACCAGTCAAACTGGATTCTTAGTAGAACTCTGATTGGAATCCAAAAGAGAGATGGAGTCCTTGTCCAACAAGGACTCCTAGGCGCCTCCTACTTGGGCTCACGCCACCCTTGGCGTGCGCCCTTCTCCTTGCCAGGTTCTGGCAGGGGGACAGGCCCCCACCAGCTCTCCAATAGGTGCATGACATGTGGTCAAAAGTCAAAGTGTCAATGGTCAACGTTTGACCAGTCAAAGGTAGACTTTTGACCAAAGTCAAAGAACAAGAAATGGCAGGTGACCAAAAATGGCAGGTAATGTCTTATAAAATAAGACAACCTTCTCTAACTTGGACAACCTCCAGTTAGACCATATGAAGGCCTCTGATTGAGCACAAACTCCTTTGGCTCAGTCAGGACAACTTATTTGTGATAGTAAAAGAAGAACGTTAGGTTCAATTGAGTGCTAGCACGATTTCCTTGAACCTAATTGAATCTCATTCAGATCAATTGAATTAGATCAGTTCAATTGATGATCATCAGATTCAAACCCTTGTTTGTGTGACCCAGTTAGGTTCAGTTCTGTATGGTAATGGGATATGTCATGATCTCTATCATAGACATCATCGAAACTCCTTTCAATGGATCAGAACTCTTCTGATTCGAACAGCTAGAATGATCGATCATCTAAATCATTCTAATTGCTCCCAAAATCCACCAGTGACACCTAGCAGTATATGGTGGCAACCCATCAGAGCTGAATGTGAACCTCTTGGTGCAGCTATCTATGTGATTAAGTTCTTCTATCTTGAGCTCCGATCAGATTAGGGTTAAGGTAAACTCGTCAAACCCTAGTCTCTGTCATATGATATAATCATTCGATTCGAGTCCAATGTGAAAATCTAAATAGAAACTCTTTCTATTATTTCACTCTGCCATGGCCATAGGCTTCAGGACTTGATTCTCATGATTATCATAGGGCTGCTCCTCTACCACCGAGGTAGATAGATCCCATCTTGATGCAATTCAGTTCCTACAATGAACATGTCACAGCCAACATACACCTCAGGGTTCTATATGGCTAGGAGATCGAGTAATGGTGTAGTCAAACTATAACATCCTCAAGGTGAACTGCCGATGCATCTCAGGTCAAAGAACCAGACACACTACTGCAGCATCGAGTCAGTCATTGACGAGAAGGTAGACTCCCTAATGACTACTCGAGGTGGTCACGCTCAGTGCCCTCATTCTCTAACGAGTACCAGTACTCTCGCTCTGGTGTCTCCACACCGTAGACTCAAGACTCATCTACTAAAGAGAAGCGATCGTACACCAACCTTCCAGATCAATCACCATCCTCATGATGATCCTATGGTCGGGAGCTGTTTATGAGTTAATAATGATTATTCATGTCTTAAATTTTCAACTCTTGAAAATATGAATTATCATTACCATTAACTCAAAGGATGTATCGCAGACACTAAATACACAGATGTGATAGAAAATAATCCATTTCATTAATTATAGTCAAAATTACAATTTTGCCCCTAGAAGTGTATTACAAGTGTCAGCCAATTCTGGCTTCTAGGGCACATATATCTAACACTCTCAACTCATCATACATAAATCTCTCTCAACTAAAAGCTACCCTCATAAAAGCTCTCTCAGAATCTCAAGAAGATCCTCAGAAGCTACAAGATACTTTGCCTTCACAGCCTCCTTGCCGGATGCTATGCACCTATTACTTCTCTCTCTTATAAGCTACATGTACTCGATGCTCTGTCAAGCTCCTCTCGATAGCTGCCTGAGCCTCTCTACACACCTCTCATGCCACACATGCCATCCTTACTGCTCCACAGTATCTCAATCTTTTAAATAGGATGAGAATCCTCTTCTAAGTAGTTTATAGGAGTCCTAACAAGACTCAATCTCCTAATATGAGTCGAATATGATCTTAATGGAGTCTTGAAATATTTTTCAACCTTCAGATCATGATCGTAATCCTTCATGGCTGCTGGATCCTATGGTCCATGCGCAACTCTCATGGATCCCTTAGATTAATCATAATCCAAGTTCAAATAGAAAATCCCATCCTATTTTATTCATTTTCGTCGAGCCGGCTCCATCAGGGAACGAGCTGGCTCGACTACATCTTGCCCAAACTCCTACTTTCTATCTGCCTAAGAGAGCCAGCTTGGCTGTGGTTCGAGCCGACTCAATCTCAGCCCGAGTTGGCTCGACCCCGTATCCGAGCCAGCTCGACCGCTTGTTGATATTGATTCTATTAGATATATGTGCCCTAGAAGCCAGAATTGGCTGACACTTGTAATACACTTCTAGGGGCAAAATTATAATTTTAACTATAATTAATAAAATGGGTTATTTTTGAAGGGAAATCCTGATTTTCCGATCCAAGTTCGTCTAGATCTGATCAGATCAAGAGATATATTTCAAAAATTTTCTCTTGATCTCAATCAGATCTTGATATGTTTCAGATCTGATTCTTATTATTTTAATAAATAAAATAAAACAAAATAAATTAAATCAAATTCAATTTACCTGATTTGGGTAATCCTATTACCCTGTAGATGATCCTAATTGCAGCGGAAGGTTCTGGATCTAGCCACGCAAGCGCCTGGCCTCTACCGGTATCCACTTGGGGTTGATCTAGAGAGACCTCTTCTTCTCTATCATCCTCCAAAAATAGATCTGGATCTGATCTGGAGGATCTTCAACTCTTTTGAAGATCTGCAGTCGTCCTTTTGCAAGCAGTGCAGCCTTCTTGCTTTTGATCGCCTTTCCTTGATCTGAATCCACCAACTAATCCAAAAACCTTTTGGACGTGGAGAGCAAGGGGAGAGAGACTATGGCATGGAGAAGGAGGGGAGAGGCAGCCTTGGGGCGTGGGTCTCTATTGAATTCATTCAGATTAGGGTTGGGCGCAGGGTCTTATTTATAGACCTCTTGTGATCCAACTCCTCTTCCTCTCAACCAAATCACAACCCTTTGTGAAATCAGATCTAAATCTGATTGGTTGAAGAAAGAGACCCCTGGATTCCTCCTTAGAGGGCGCCTAAGACAGTCAACAGGATTCTTTAGTAGAACTCTGATTGGAATCCAAAAGGAAGGTGGAGTCCTTGTCCAACAAGGACTCCTAGGCGCCTCCTACTTGGGCTCCACGCACCTTGGCGTGCGCCCTTCTCCTTGCCAGGTTCTGGCAGGGGGACAGCCCCCACCAGCTCTCCAATAGGTGCATGTATGTGGTCAAAAGTCAAAGTGTCAATGGTCAACGTTTGACCAGTCAAAGGTAGACTTTTGACCAAAGTCAAAGAACAAGAAATGGCAGGTGACCAAAAATGGCAGGTAATGTCTTACAAATAAGACAACCTTTCTACTTGGACAACCTCCAGTAGACCATATGAAGGCCTCTAATTGAGCACAAAACTCCTTTGGCTCAGTCAGGACAACTTATTTGTGATAGTAAAAAGAAGAACGTTAGGTTCAATGAGTGCTAGCACGATTTCCTTGAACCTAATTGAATCTCATTCAGATCAATTGAACTATGATCAGTTCAATTGATGATCATCAGATTCAAACCCTTTTTTGTGTGACCCAGTTAGTGTTCAGTTCTGTATGGTAATGGGATATGTCATGATCTCTATCATAGACATCATCGAAACTCCTTTCATGGATCAGAACTCTTCTGATTCGAAATAGCTAGAATGATCGATCATCTAAATCATTCTAATTGCTCCCAAAATCCACCAGTGACACCTAGCAGTATATGGTGGCAACCCATCAGAGCTGAATGTGAACCTCTTGGTGCATGCTACCTATGTGATTACAGTTTCTTCTATCTTGAGCCCCGATCTAGATTAGGGTTAAGGTGAACTCGTCAAACCCTAGTCTCTGTCAATATGATATAATCATTCGATTCGAGTCCAATGTGAAAATCTAAATAGAAACTCTTTCTATATTTCACTCTGCATGGCCATGGCTTCGGCCTTGATTCTCATGATATCATAGGGCTCTCCTCTACCACCCGAGGTAGATAGATCCATCTTGATGCAATCCAGTTCCTACAATGAAACATGCTACAGCCAACATAACCTCAGGGTTCATATGGCTAGGAGACCGAGTAATGGTGTAGTCAAACTATAACACCCTAAGGTGAACTGCGATGCATCTCAGGTCAAAGAACCAGACACACTACTGCAGCATCGAGTAGTCATTGACGAGAGGTAAGACTCTAATGACTACTCGAGTGGTCACGCTCAGTGCCCTTCTCTCTAACGAGTACTGTATCATCGCTCTGGTGTCTCCACACCGTAGACTCAAGACTCACTTATTAAAGAGAAGCGATCGTACACCAACCTTCCGAGATCAATCACCATCCTCATGATGATCCTATGGTCGGGAGCTGTTTATGAGTTAATAATGATTATTCATGTCTTAAATTTTAACTCTTGAAAATATGATATATCATTACCATTAACTCAAAGGATGTATCAGCAGACACTAAATACACAGTTGTGATAAAAAATAATCCATTCATTAATTATTGTCAAATTAAATTTTGCCCTAGAAGTGTATTACAAGTGTCAGCCAATTCTGGCTTCTAGGGCACATCATCTAATAATCTTCACTTGTCCTAAACGCAATTGGCCTAAAGTCTAAGTCCCAACTTCTCAAGGTGGGCTTTCCGCATACTTCTGCTGGTCCAAACCGGCTTTGTACAGATGGACTCATGCCACATTATCTGCGGAGTTGAACTTCTTGACCTCAATGTTAACCTTTCTCAAGGTAAATCGCGGATGAGATGATATCTGCCGGCTTCGATGTGCTTGGACTTCTTGATGAGACCTCGGCTCCTTAGCAAGGGCATATGTGGCGCTATTTGTTGTCCGCCAGTAAAAGAGGAATGGCATCTGATGGCATTCTTCAATTTCTGCAGCAAACTTCTTGTACCAGAATGCTTCCTTTGCAGCTTCTGATGCAGCTATATATTTTCTGGCTTCACCTGGTGGAATCTGTATCACGTTTGCTTGGAACTCTTCCAGCTGACAGACCTCCACCATTGCAACACAAACAGAGCTTTCCAGATGCGACCTTTCGATCATCTATATCGGACATGAAGTCGAGTCTGTTGTATCCCCTGAAACTTGAGTTCTCATTACCAACAGACCAAACATCAATCCTTAGTTCTTCTCAATGTACTTAACGGATACATTTCACAGAAGTCCAGTGTTCTTCAGCTGGATTTGACTGATATCTACTTGTGGACACTCAACAGCAATGGGCTATATCCAGGTCGTGTAACAATTAAGCCATGGCCAATACATGAGGCTCCCTATTGCAGAAGCAATAAGGGATCTTGCTATGCGTTCTATTTTCCTCAGGTGTGCTGGGGCACACTTTCTGTGGAAATGAAATACCATGCTGAAAAGGGTAACTAATCCCCTCTAGAGTTTTCCATACTAAACCTCTTTATACTCCTCTAATGTAAATCTTCTGATGAAAGTCGCAGATGCCTCATTCGGTTCTATCCCTATAGACTTAATTCCTAGAATAAGGATGCTTCACCTAGGTCTTCATGGAGAATTCCTTAGACAACCAACATCTTGACGATGTCAACAGGAATATCCATTCCAATAAGGAGGATGGTCAACCCACGTACAATACAGAGGAAAGACAACAGCGCTCCCACCTGACCCTTTTGAAACACATGGTTCCTCTTCATTTCTTTCTATTGAAACCAAACTTTTTGATCACATCATTGAACGAGTGTTCCAGCTCCGAATGCTTGCTTAAGTCCATATATGGACCTTTGCCAGCTTTTGCAAACCCTTGTCGATCAGTTATCACTGATTGAAACCTAAGCGCTGTTCCATATTAGATATATCTTCCTCAGATATCCATTTAGGAAATGCCGTTTATCCGTCCAATTGCCATTTTTCATAATCGAAATAGGCTGCAACGGCAAAGCATATCGCGGGATGGATTTAAGCATAAGCTACCGGGGAAAAGGTACTCACTGATAGTCAATGCCTTCATGTTAAACTATAACCTTTTGCCACCAGCAGTCTAGCCTTGAATGTCCTCCACATTCCCATCTGCATCCAATTCTTTCTCTTGAAGATCCATTTACACCCAATAGGTACTAATACTTCTGGTGGATCTACTAAGGTCCAGACTTGCGTTTGAGTGCATACGAGATCGCATCTTACTTCATTGCCTCAAGCCATTTCTTCCAGGAGTCGATATCTGATATGCCTCGTCTTGGGTTTTGGGATCATTCACCATGAGGCACCATTACCTCATCTGAGAGCAACATTTCCTCTACGTCCTCTGAAAATAATACTAAGTATCTTTCTAGGAGGACGGAAACTCTTCTCCGAATCTACGAGGTGGAGGAGGTAGTGTTCTTATTGGACTCAACCTGATTTATATCCGACACTTGTCCTTATGCTCGTTACTGCTTGGTGCAGACTTTCTCATTCACAGCTTAATCTCTTTCCAATGCCACTATCTTGAATAAACTATTTTTCAAGAATTAATTGGCATGTAGACCTTCACAATACACATTGTGGTCTTCTAGGAATGCTAGGAAATAGTATCCTAATGACTTCTTTAGGATATCCTAATGAATCGAGCTCTAAAGGATACCTAAACTCTAACTTGTCCGCTTGTTGTCTTTGACATAAGCCGGACAACCCCAATATTTCTGAATAACTCAGACGTTTGTTCTTACGCATGCCATATCTCATACGGTTTGGTGTAGTAAGGAACGGTTTATAGAAGGGAACCCTATTCAGTAATCAGAATTTGACGTTAAATAATGAATGTCCCCAAAAAATCTGGGAGGGTCATGTTGACAGCCTTCATCATGGAATGAACCATATCCATAGAGTCGATTTCTCCGTTCTGAAACCCCCGTTGAGTTGAGGTATTCCTGATGGAGTCATTTGAGAGACTATGCCATTTTCCTTAAGATAGTCTAGAATTTCCGTCTAAACGGTTATTCACCTCCTCATTTGATCGAAGAACCTTAATCGCGGTTTTCCAGTTTATTTTTCTACTTCATGTCTGAATCTTTGAACTTTTTCAAAAGCCTTCAGACTTGTGTCTCATAAGATAACATACCCATACCTAGACAGATCATCGGTAAAAGGTAATGAAAGTGACAAAATTGGCCTCTAGCCGGCACATAAATGGGCCGCACACATCTGTATGTACTAGGGCAAGGAGATCTTGGCCCTCTTCCCCATGTCCAACAAAGGGAAGTTTAGTCATTCTGCCTTTGAAACAAGATTCCAACAAAGTTTTGGATTATGACTCAAAAAGTCAATGACTCAATAGCCCATTTTTCTCCAATTTATTAATCCTATCTTCTGTTCTATTATGAACTAAATTCAGGTGCCATAGATATCTGTCGTATTGGACTATCCCTAGGTCGTTTGCGGCATTCACGTTTTGCTCGAGTAGTTAAAATAGAGTACATCCAATAATGCAAACCTGCATAAAAGCGCATTAACAAGGAAAACCCATTTGCAATTTTAATTTCTTTCAAAAGCCTATGTTACAATGGTCCTTAAAGAAGTGATCACATAATCTTCTTGTGCTAAGCATGAAACAAAATCAAATTCCTGCTTAGCTTGCAGCACATAAATACAGTTTTTTAAAACTAAGTCTAAACCCAGATGGTAATCGCAGAGGCGTATGTTCCACCGGCTACTGCAGCGAGCACTCTTGCTCATAACCGACGCGTCATGATCATGTCTCCATCCTCCAGCCCTCCTGCTATCCTCATAGACCCTGCACAGAATGCACGCAGATGAGCACTGGAACCAAGAGTCAAGCACCCAACTGGGATTGCAGAAGAAACCGTAAGGGTTAGACTCCAATACAACGAGCATACCTCCAGAAGGACCTTTCCTTCTTATTCTTCGGGTGGACCAGGTAAGTAGAGGGCAGTTCCGCTTCCAATGGCCGTCGCTTGCTTACAATGGAAACACTTTCCTTTGCCATCGAACCTTCTTCTTTTCGGTTCTGGCCTTCTTCTTCTTTGATCCTTCTACCTTTTGCTTTTTCACAGACTTGCTTTTTCTTTTTCCCAGACTTTTCTTTGGAAGTAAGTCCGTTCCATGCAGAACTGAGCCTTTAGAACCTATTCAATAGACAAGGCTCAGCGGTAACCCAGCATATTCATCAACTCAGCCAACGGAACTTTTGAAGGTTTATGCCATGTGGTAATTCATGATGAATTGCCC
Organism: Cocos nucifera; assembly: GCA_006176705.1. Lineage (NCBI taxonomy): Eukaryota > Viridiplantae > Streptophyta > Magnoliopsida > Arecales > Arecaceae > Cocos > Cocos nucifera. The sequence continues at coordinate 442,693 of QRFJ01001145.1, forward strand.
ATATGCATCATCAAGGATTCAGCATAATATCATTCTGCACAAGTCCAGTCCCAACTTCAACACCGAAGCTTCTCAAGCTCTTCCATGTCCTGATCATTAGTCCAGACAGATGAGTCTGTGTGACAGCACTGCCCATGCACCGCATCTTAGCCTTAAAAAGTCGTTTGTGACTTACTTGATAATTTTTGGCTGCGGGCGAACTCTTTGTTTCAACCAAACATCTCCTGTTAGGTGAGGCCAACATTTGGCGAGCAAGTTCTCGATATCTTCATGTTGGCGGCTGGGAGCTCATCAGACATCGAGACCAAACATGTAGTATCTGGCCTTATGTCTTCGTCAATACCATTTTTCAGAGACCGCTTCTCTGTTCAGTGATGGACGAGTGGTTAAGGTGGAGGTTTCCTGGTCCAAAACAATTGTTAACTTCTCTGAACCCAAACAATTTTGTAAGTTCCTGAGTCCAATCTTATAATATGGGTCCCAGTCAGTCTAACTTGTATCCTAGGATATACGTGCCAGTGGGTTGGACGCAGACATTTTTTGTAAGAGATCAAAGATTTAGTTAGATACTGTAATTTTGACTTGACCAATTTGTTTAGGGATTTTAATTTTTAAAACAATTAGCTTCCACTATTTTCTCGATCCCTACACTCCTTTGTTAAAGATGCAAAAATCTCCGCGATTGATGAATTTCTAGTGGTGGTGCGGTCTCACCAACTGACTCATCACGTCACCTACGCTAACATTTATTGGTGATGGGTTAGCCAATGAGTGAACAACTCTTGTTCAATGATTCCTCTAATCATGGTGCACCCAAAGCTTGGTCTCTAACTTCATGAATCTACCCGTAATCCGGAATATTGATCACTTCTTAGTTAAGTCAGACCACCATTTTGCATAGACTGGGTTCCCTAATTGGGTCTCTCACCATATCCGAGAAATATTGAGCCCAACTCATCCTCCACCCATAGCATCCAAATGCCAATAGACATGGTTGCGTCTTTTCGGTGCAACTGAGCCACTATAATCCAGCGAGAACAATCAACCCCGGGAAGGGGCTCGCACGTCTACTAATGGTAGAAGAACCTCGAACTTAATCTTTTCTTAGGGAATGAATTGATTTCCAGGTCTCATTAAACTCGAACTTGGCTTGTCATAGCAATTATGACTAACCTAGTGGCATGTTTGTCAGCTCGGAATTATTGACCAACCTCAGCTCAGAACTGTGTTCAACAGATATGGCCAGGTAAGTGAAGACCGGTGAAGGAATATGCCGTTAACTGCGCACAGAACGCATTCAGGTCGAGTAGCTTTCCAAATTAAAAACCAAGTCGAGTTCGTCTGTGCCAAACTTACCTTAGACACCAAAATTGTTGAGTCAACCAATTGGGTTTGCCTACAATCCAAACTCTAACCTCTGAGCCTAATTTAGGTCTTGCCTTGATCATGACTCATCTTGAACCCAGACTTAATCTATTGGCCTGGTCAATTTAACATTGTTGATCCCATCTAACAACTCTTTGATTCGGTTTGAATCAAACCGCTTAGACCTAATGAGCTACCCAAAGCCCGAACCCAGTATTATGAATATGTCTTCGATCTGAAAATTCTCATTTTAGACCTAATGATATTACATAAACTTAATTCTTAATTAAAGTTGGTTCATCAACAAAATTGCATATAAATCCTAGATTTCAGGATCTAAGGGTTTTGCAGAAAGTAAGTTCTGGGTTTCTGATTAAGGACGAACACCAGCCCCCCCTACAACACGTCATACAGAACACCCCATCGAATGGAAAGAGAGGGCCTTTAAACCCTTCCTTCGTTCCTTATGACGCGGACGGCCCCAAGAGACGCTTAATCAGGAAACATGTAAATCTAAAAAAGTTATAGAATCTATATCATATATCTCATATACAAATTTAGATCTAATTAAGGGCATATTTTGCATATGCATCTCATGTATCAAATCATAAGCATGTTTTCAGATCTAAATTAATCAACATAATAATCTAAAAATTTAGATTTAAATGATCTAAATCAAAAATAAATTCTAATCTAGACAATTATGTAGAACTATTTCTAAACTAAGTCTAGTCATGCATCCTATTCATATCTCATATATATTTAAAAATTAAATAATTTTATTTGCTGTTTATGCAGTGTTATTATAATACTTATAATATCAAGAAATAGTAAATAAGAAGATTAAAATATTGATTAATCCAATATTAATCAAAGACTGCAAAACTTTCTATAGAACTATTCTATTCTTAGAACTTTAGTCATGCATATTCTTCATGTTCTTAAGATCCAAATCAATTTAATTTTACTTTTTCTGATTTCAGATCTGATCACATCTCAAATGTGACATACTAAAATCACTTTATTTTTCTAATTAAAATAAAATTAAAATCAGGATCTAAAAATAAATTTTAGAATCATGGCTCTGATACCAGTTGAAGGGAAAATCTGATTTCTCGGTCCAGGTTCGTCTAGATCTGATCAGATCAAGAGATATATTTCAAAAAAAATTTTTCTTCATCTCAATCAGAATCTTGATATATTTCAGATCTCATTCTTATTATTTTAAAATAATAAAATAAAACAAAATAAATTAAATCAAATTCAATTTACTGAATTTGGGTAAATCCTATTACCCTGTAGATGATCCTAATTGCGTGAAAGTTCCTGGATGCTTAGCCACGCAAAGCGCTGGCCTCTACCGGTAATCCACTTGGGTTGGATCTAGAGAAACTCTTCTTCTCTATCACACCTCCAAAATTAGATTGGATCTAATCTGGAAGGATCTCAAAAACTCTTTTGAAGATCTGCAGCTCGTCCTTTTGCAGCAGCGTCAGCCTTCTTGCTTTTGATTGCCTTCCTAGATCTGAATCACATCCAAGCTAAATCCAAAACACTTTTGGACGTGAGAAGCAAGGGGAGAAGGAGACTATGGCGTGGAGAGAAGGGGAGAGGCCAGCCTTGGGGTGTGGGAAATCTCTATTGAATTCATTCAGATTAGGGTTGGGCGCAGGGTCTTAATTATAGACCTTTAATGATCCAACTCAATCTTCCTCTCAACCAATCAACAACCTTTGTGAAATCAGATCTAAATCTGATTGGTTGATAAAAGAGACCCCTGGATTCCCTCCTAGAGGGTGCCTAAGACCAAGTCAAAACTAAGATTCTTAGTAGAACTCTGATTGGAATGCCCAAAAGGGAGGTGGAGTACCTTGTCCAACAAGGACTCCCTAGGCGCCTCCTACTTTGGGCTCACGCAACCCTTGGCGGCGCCCTTCTCCTTGCCAGGTTCTGGCAGGGGGACAGGCCCCCCACCAGCTCCCAATAGGTGCATGGACAAGTGTCAAAAGTCAAGGTAAATATGGGTCAACGTTTTGACCTAGTCAAACGGTAGACTTTTGACCAAAGTCAAAGAACAAGAAATGGCAGGTGACCAAAAAATGGCAGGTAAAATGTCTTAACAACTAAGACAACCTATTCTGACTTGGACAACCTCCAGTTCAGACCATATGAACAGGCTCTCTAATTGAGCCAACAAACTCCTTTTGGCTTTCAGTCAGGATAACTTAATTTGTGGATAGTAAAGAAGAACGTAGG
>QRFJ01001146.1:0-52101 GCA_006176705.1 Cocos nucifera
ACCATTGCACACAACAGTCTGCCAGATGTCGACTTTCGATCATCTATATCGGACATGAAGTCCGAGTCTGTGTATCCCTGGAACTTGGAGTTCTCCATTACCAAAGACCAACATCATATCCTTAGTTCTTCTCAAGTACTTAAGGATACATTTCACAGAAGTCCAGTGTTCTTCACCTGGATTTGACTGATATCTGCTTGTGACACTCACAGCATGGGCTATATCAGGTCGTGTACATAGCATGGCATACATGAGGCTCCCTATTGCAGAAGCATAAGGGATCTTGCTCATGCGTTCTATTTCCTCAGGTGTGCTGGGGCACATCTTCTTGGAAAGATGAATACCATGTCTGAAGGGTATTAATCCCCTCTTAGAGTTTTCCATACTAAACCTCTTTAGTACTTCCTCTATGTACATCTTCTGTGAAAGTCCTAGCATCCTATTCGGTCTATCCCTATAGACCTTAATTCCTAGAATAAAGGATGCTTCACCTAGGTCTTTCATGGAGAATTCCTTGGACAACCACATCTTGACTGATGTCAACATGGGAATATCATTCCCAATAAGGAGGATGTCATCCACGTACAATACGAGGAAGACAACAGCGCTCCCACTGACCCTTTTGAAAACACATGGTTCCTCTTCATTTTTGATGAAACCAAACTTTTTGATCACATCATTGAAACGAGTGTTCCAGCTCCGAGATGCTTGCTTAAGTCCATATATGGACCTTTGCAGCTTGCAAACCTTGTGATCAGTATCACTGGATGTGAAACCTAGCGGCTGTTCCATATAGATATCTTCCTCAAGATATCCATTTAGGAATGCCGTTTTCACGTCCATTTGCCATATTTCATAATCGAAATAGGCTGCAACAGCAAGCAATGTGCGGATGGATTTTAGCATAGCTACCGGGGAAAAGGTATCCTGATAGTCAATGCCTTCACGTTGACTATAACCTTTTGCCACCAGTCTAGCCTTGAATGTCTCCACATTCCCATCTGCACCAATCTTTCTCTTGAAGATCCATTTACACCCAATAGGTACTATACCTTCTGGTGGATCTACCAAGGTCCAGACTTGGTTTGAGTGCATCGAGTCGATCTCTGACTTCATTGCCTCAAGCCATTTCTCGGAGTCGATATCTGATATCGCCTCGTTGTAGGTTTTGGGATCATCACCATGAGCACCATTACCTATGAGGAACATTTCCTCTACGTCCTCTGAAATAATACCTAAGTATCTTTCAGGGGGACGGGAAACTCTTTCCGATCTACGAGGTGGAGGAGGTAGTGTTCTTATTGGCTCAACCTGATTTGGTTCCACTTGGTCCTTAGCTCGTTTCTGCTTGTGAGACTTTCTCATCAAGCTTAATCTGCTTTCCAATGCCACTATCTTGAATAAACTATTTTTCAAGAAATATGGCATGTCGACTCACAATCACATTGTGGTCTTCTGGAATGTAGAAATAGTATCCTAATGACTCTTTAGGATATCCTATGAATCGAGCTCTAAAGGACCTAAACTCTAACTTGTCCGCTTGTTGTCTTTTGACATGAAGCCGGACAACCCCAAATTCTGAGATGACTCAGACTTGGTTTCTTACCGTGCCATATCTCATACGGTGTGGTAGGAACGGTTTTAGAGGGAACCCTATTCAGTAAATAGATTGAAGTTAATAATGAATGTCCCCAAAGAAAATCTGGGAGGTCTGTGAAGCTCATCATGGATCGAACCATATCCAATAGAGTCCGATTTCTCCATTCTGAAACCCCGTTGAGTTGAGGTGTTCCTGGTGGAGTCCATTGAGAGACTATGCCATTTTCCTTAAGATAGTCTAGGAATTCCCGGCTAAGGTATTCACCTCCTCGATCTGATCGAAGAACCTTAATGGGTTTTCCAGTTTGTTTTTCTACTTCATGTCTGAATTCTTTGAACTTTTCAAAAGCTTCAGACTTATGTCTCATAAGATACACATACCCATCCCTAGACAGATCATCGGTAAAGGTAATGAAGTAGACAAAATTGCCTCTAGCCGGCACATCGAATGGGCCGCACACATCAGTATGTACTAGGGCAAGGAGATCTGTGGCCCTCTCCCCATGTCCAACAAAAGGGAGTTTAGTCATTTTGCCTTGAAGACAAGATTCACAAGTTGGATATGACTCAAAAGTCAATGGACTCAATAGCCCATTTTTCTCCAATTTGTTAATCCTATCTTCTGCTATATGACCTAATCTCAGGTGCCATAGATATCTGTCGTTTGGACTATCCCTAGGTCGTTTGGCATTCACGTTTTGCTCGATAGTTAAAACAGGTACATCAATATGCAACTGATAAAGACCATTAACAAGGAAACCATTTGCAATTTTATTTCTTTCATTTCATAAAGAATGTTACAATGGTCCTTAAAGAAGGTGATCACATAACCTTCTTGTGCTAAGCATGAAACAGAAATCAAATTCCTGCTAGCTGCAGGCACATAATAACAGTCTTTTAAAACTAAGTCTAAACCAGATGGTAATCGCAGAGGGTATGTTCCCACGGCTACTGCAGCAACTCTTGCTCCATTACCGACGCGTAGGATCATGTCTCCATCCCTCAGCCTCCTGCTATCCTCAAGACCCTGCATAGAAGTGCACAGATGAGCACTAGAACCAGAGTCAAGCACCCAACTGGATGCAGAAGAAACCGTAAGGTTAGACTCAATAACGAGCATACCTCCAGAAGGACCTTCCTTCTTGTTCTTCTTCAGGGTGGCCAGGTAAGTAGGGCAGTTCCGCTTCCAATGGCCGTCGCTGTTGCAATGGAAACACTTTCCTTTGCCATCGACCTTCTTCTCTTCGGTTCTGCCTTCTTCTTCTTTGATCCTTCTACCTTTTGCTTTTTCACAGACTTCTTTTTCTTTCCATAAGACTTTCTTTTGGAAGAAGTCCGTTTCCATAGCAAGAACTGAGCCTTTAGAACCTTTCATAGAAAGCTCAGCGGTAACCAGCATATTCATCAACTCGGCCAAGGAATTTTGAAGTTTATGCATGTGGTAATTCATGATGAATTGCCCATATGCATCAGTCAAGGATTGCAGAATAATATCGTTCTGCAGATCCAAGTCCAACTTCACACCGAGCTTCTCAAGCTCTTCCATGTCCTTGATCATTGTCAGACAGTGATCTTGGACTGACTGCCCATCACGCATCTTAGCCTTAAAAAGTCATTTCGTGACTTGATATTTGGCTGCGCGACTCTGTTCACCAAACATCTCCTGCAGGTGAGCCAACATTTGGCGAGCAGTCCCGATATCTTCATGTTGGCGCTGGAGCTCATCAGACATCGAGCCCAACATGTAGTATCTGGCCTTATTAACTGACACTTGTAATACACTTCTAGGGGCAAAATTGTAATTTTGACTATAATCAATAAATGGGTTATTTTCTATCACATATGTGTATTTAGTGTCTGTGATACATCCTTTGAGTTAATGGTAATGATAATTCATATTTTCAAGAGTTGAAAATTTAAGACATGAATAATCATTATTAACTCATAAAATGCTCCCGACCATAGGATCATCACGAGGATGGTGATTGATCCGGAAAGGTTGGTGTACAATCGCTTCTCTTTAGTAGATGAGTCTTGAGTCTACGGTGTGGAGACACCGGAGCGAGAGTACAGGTACTCGTTAGAGAACGAGGGCACTGAGCGTGACCACCTCGAGTAGTCATTAGGGAGTCTACCTTCTCGTCAATGACTGACTCGATGCTGCAGTAGTGTGTCTGGTTCTTTGACCTGAGATGCATCGGCAGTTCACCTTGAGGGTGTTATAGTTTGACTACACCATTACTCGGTCTCCTAGCCATATGGAACCCTGAGGTGTATGTTGGCTATAGCATGTTCATTGTAGGAACTGGATTGCATCAAGATGGAATCTATCTACCTCGGTGGTAGAGGAGCAGCCCTATGATGATCATGAGAATCAAGTCCAGAAGCCCATGGCCATGGTAGAGTGAAATAATAGAAAGAGTTTCTATTTAGATTTTCACATTGGACTCGAATCGAATGATTACATCATATGACAGAGACTAGGGTTTGACGAGTTCACCTTAACCCTAATCTGATCGGGGCTCAAGATAGAAGAACTTAATCACACAGGTAGCTGCACCAAGAGGTTCGCATTCAGCTCTGATGGGTTGCCACCATATACTGCTAGGTGTCACTGGTGGATTTTGGGAGCAATTAGAATGATTTAGATGATCGATCATTCTAGCTGTTCGAATCAGAAGAGTTCTGATCCATCGAAAGGAGTTTCGATGATGTCGATGATAGAGATCATGACATATCCCATTACCATACAGAACTGAACCTAACTGGGTCACACAAACAAGGGTTTGAATCTGGTGATGATCATCAATTGAACTGATCTAGTTCAATTGATCTGAATGAGAGATTCAATTAGGTTCAAGGAAAATCGTGCTAGCACTCGATTGAACCTAACGTTCTTCTTTTACTATCATAAATAAGTTGTCCTGACTGAGCCAAAGGAGTTTGTGCTCAATCAGAGGCCTTCATATGGTCTGACTGGAGGTTGTCCAAGTCAGAAAAGGTTGTCTTATTTTGTAAGACATTACCTGCCATTTTTGGTCACCTGCCATTTCTTGTTCTTTGACTTTGGTCAAAAGTCTACCTTTGACTGGTCAAATGTTGACCATTGACACTTTGACTTTTGACCACATGTCATGCACCTATTGGAGAGCTGGTGGGGGCCTTGTCCCCCTGCCAGAACCTGGCAAGGAGGAGGGCGCACGCCACCCTTGGCGTGTGCCCAAGTTGGAGGCGCCTAGGAGTCCTTGTTGGACAGGGGACTCCATCTCCCTTTTTGGATTCCAATTAGAGTTCTCCTAAGAACCAACTTTGACTGGTCTTAGGCACCCTCTAAGGAGGAATCCAGGGGACTCTATTCCCACCAATCAGATTTAGATCTGATTTCACAAAGGGTTGTGATTGGTTGGGAAGAAGAGGAGTTGGATCACAGCTTAGTCTATAAATAAGACCCTGCGCCCAACTCAAAGAGTAATTGAGAATTCCCATGCCCCAAGGCTGCCTCTCCTCTTCCTCCTCCATGCCAAAACTTCTTCTCCCTCTCCTCTCCACGTCCAAAAGTAGTTTTGGATCTTGGTTGGTGCGAATCCAGATCAAAGAAAGGCGATCAAAAGCTAGAAAGGCTGCGCTGCTGCAAAGGACGACTGCTGATCTTCAAAAGGAGTTTTGAAGATCCTCCAGATCAGATCCAGATCTGAATTTTTGGAGATGTGATAGAGAAGAAGAGGATCTCCAGATCCAACCTGAGTGGATACCGGTAGAGGCCAGGCACTTGCGTGGCTAGATCCAGAACCTTCCGCTGCAATACAGGATCATCAACAGGGTAATAGGATTACCCAAATCAAGGTAAATTAAATTTGATTTAATTTATCTTATTTTTATTTTATTTATTAAAATAATAAGAATCAGATCTGAAAATATCTCAAGATCTGATTAGATCAAAGAGAAAAATTTTTTGAAATATATCTCTTGATCTGATCAGATCTGAACGAACCTGGACCGGGAAATCAGGATTTTTCCTTCAACTGGTATCAGAGCCAAGGTTCTAAAAGTTGTTTAGATCTGATTTTAAATTTATTTTAATTAAAAAATAAGTGATTTTAGATGTCACATGAGATGTGATCAGATCTGAAATCAGAAAAAAATTAAAATTAAATGATTTGGATCTAAGATTAGAAAATATGCATGACTAGTTCTAAAATAGAATAGTTCTATAGAATAGTCTTGCATGTTTTGAATTTAATTTGATTAAATCATATTTTAGATCTATTTATTTACTATTTTTTGATATTATAATTATTATAATAACATCTAAAAAATAGCAAATAAAAATTATTTAATTTTAAATATCATATGAGATATGATTGATGCATGTCTAGACTAGTTGTAGAATAGTTCTACATAATTGTCTAGATTAGAATTTATTTTGATTAGATCAATTTAAATCTAATTTTTTAGATTATTATGAGATAATTTAGATCTGAAAAATATGCATGATTCGATACATGAGATGTATGCAAAATATGCCATGATTAGATCTAATTTGTATATGAGATATATGATATAGATCTAAAACTATTTTGTAGTATTGCATGTTCCTGATTAAGGCGTTCCTCTTGGCCGTCCGGTCATAAGAACGAAGAAGGGTTTAAAGGCCCTCTCTTCCCATTCGATGGGGTGTTCTTATGATGTGTAGGGGTGCTGCGTGTTCGTCCTTAATCAGAAATCCCAAAACTTACTTTCTGCAAAACCCTAGATCCTGAAACCCTAGGATTTATTGTGCATATTTTGTTTATGAACCCTACTTAATTAAGAATTAAGATTTATGGAATATTAATTAGGTCTAAAATTGAGAATTTCAGATCTAAGACATATTCATAATACTGGGTTCGGGCTTGGGTAGCTCAATTAGGTCTAAGCGGTTGATCAAACCGAATCAAGAGTTGGTTAGATGGGATCAACAATGCTTAAATTGACCAGCCTAATAGGATTAAGTCTGGGTCAAGATCGAGTCACGATCAAGCAAGACCTAATTAGGCTCAGAGGTTAGAGTCTGGATTGTAGGCTAACCCAATTGGTTCTGACTCAACAATTTGGTGTCTAAGGTAAGTTTGGCACATACGACCGACTGGTTTTTAATTGGAAGCTACTCGACCTGAATGCGTTCTTGTACGAGTTAATGGCATATTCCTTCCACCGGTCTCACTTACCTGGCCATATCTGTTGACACAGTTCTGATCTGAGGTGGTCAATAATCCGAGCTAACCCATGCCACTAGGTTAGTCATAATTGTTATGACTATGACCAAGTCTAGTTTAATGAGACCTGAATCAATTCTCCCTAAGAAAAGATTAAGTCTGAGGTCTTCCACCATTGTAGATGTGCGGGCCCTTCCCGGGGTTGATTGTTCTCGGCTGGATACAGTGGCTCAGTTGCACCGGGAAAGATGCAACCATGTCTATTAGGCATTGGATGCTATGGGCTGGAGGATGAGTTGGGCTCAATATTTTGGATACGGTGAGAGACTCAATTAGGAACCCAGTCTATGCAAATGGTGGGTCTGACTTAACTAAGGAGTGGATCAATATTTCCGGATACGGTGAGATTCATGAATTAGAGACCAAGTTTGGGTGCACCATGATTAGAGAATCATTGAACAAGAGTTGTTCACTCATTGGCTAACCCATCACCAATAACTGTTAGGTGAGGTGATGAGTCAGTTGGTGAGACCGCACCACCCACTAGAAATCATTAATCGTGGAGATTTTTGCATCTCTACAGAGGGAGTGTAGGGATCCGAGAAAATAGTGGGAGCTAATTTGTTTAAAAATAAAATCCCTAAACAAATTGGTCAAGTCAAAATTACAGTATCTAACTAGAATCTTTGACTCTCTACAGGAAAATGTCTGCGTCCAACCCATTGGCACGTATCCTGGACACACATAGACTGACTGGACCCAATTATAAAGATTGGCTCAGGAACTACAAAATTGTTTTGGGTTCAGAGAAGTTAACCCATGTTTTGGACCAGGACCCTCCCACCTTACCAGCTCGTCCATCCACTGAACAGAGAGCGTCTCTGGAAAAATGGATTGACGAAGATAATAAGGCCAGATATTACATGTTGGGCTCGATGTCTGATGAGCTCCAGCGCCAACATGAAGATATCGGGACTGCTCGCCAAATGTTGGCTCACCTGCAGGAGATGTTTGGTGAACAGAGTCGCGCAGCCAAATATCAAGTCACGAAATGACTTTTTAAGGCTAAGATGCGTGATGGGCAGTCAGTCCAAGATCACTGTCTGACAATGATCAAGGACATGGAAGAGCTTGAGAAGCTCGGTGTGAAGTTAGGACTTGGATCTGCAGAACGATATTATTCTGCAATCCTTGACTGATGCATATGGGCAATTCATCATGAATTACCACATGCATAAACTTCAAAATTCCTTGGCCGAGTTAATGAATATGCTGGTTACCGCTGAGCTTTCTATGAAAGGTTCTAAAGGCTCAGTTCTTGCTATGGAACGGACTTCTTCCAAAAGAAAGTCTTATGGAAAGAAAAAGAAGTCTGTGAAAAAGCAAAAGGTGGAAGGATCAAAGAAGAAGAAGGCAGAACCGAAGAAGAAAGGTCGATGGCAAAGGAAAGTGTTTCCATTGCAACAGCGACGGCCATTGGAAGCGGAACTGCCCTACTTACCTGGCCACCCTGAAAGAACAAGAAGGAAGGTCCTTCTGGAGGTATGCTCGTTATTGAGTCTAACCTTACGGTTTCTTCTGCATCCAGTTGGGTGCTTGACTCTGGTTCTAGTGCTCATCTGTGCACTTCTATGCAGGGTCTTGAGGATAGCAGGAGGCTGAGGGATGGAGACATGATCCTACGCGTCGGTAATGGAGCAAGAGTTGCTGCAGTAGCCGTGGGAACATACCCTCTGCGATTACCATCTGGTTTAGACTTAGTTTTAAAAGACTGTTATTATGTGCCTGCAGCTAGCAGGAATTTGATTTCTGTTTCATGCTTAGCACAAGAAGGTTATGTGATCACCTTCTTTAAGGACCATTGTAACATTCTTTATGAAAGAAATAAAATTGCAAATGGTTTCCTTATTAATGGTCTTTATCAGCTTGCATATTGATGTACCTGTTTTAACTATCGAGCAAAACGTGTGAATGCCAAACGACCTAGGGATAGTCCAAACGATATGGCACCTGAGATTAGGTCATATAGCAGAAGATAGGATTAACAAATTGGAGAAAAATGGGCTATTGAGTCCATTGACTTTTGAGTCATATCCAACTTGTGAATCTTGTCTTCAAGGCAAAATGACTAAACTCCCTTTTGTTGGACATGGGGAGAGGGCCACAGATCTCCTTGCCCTAGTACATACTGATGTGTGCGGCCCATTTGATGTGCCGGCTAGAGGCAATTTTGTCTACTTCATTACCTTTACCGATGATCTGTCTAGGTATGGGTATGTGTATCTTATGAGACACAAGTCTGAAGCTTTTGAAAAGTTCAAAGAATTCAGACATGAAGTAGAAAAACAAACTGGAAAAACCCATTAAGGTTCTTCGATCAGATCGAGGAGGTGAATACCTTAGCCGGGAATTCCTAGACTATCTTAAGGAAAATGGCATAGTCTCTCAATGGACTCCACCAGGAACACCTCAACTCAACGGGGTTTCAGAACGGAGAAATCGGACTCTATTGGATATGGTTCGATCCATGATGAGCTTCACAGACCTCCCAGATTTTCTTTGGGGACATTCATTATTAACTTCAATCTATTTACTGAATAGGGTTCCCTCTAAAACCGTTCCTACCACACCGTATGAGATATGGCACGGTAAGAAACCAAGTCTGAGTCATCTCAGAATTTGGGGTTGTCCGGCTTATGTCAAAAGACAACAAGCGGACAAGTTAGAGTTTAGGTCCTTTAGAGCTCGATTCATAGGATATCCTAAAGAGTCATTAGGATACTATTTCTACATTCCAGAAGACCACAATGTGATTGTGAGTCGACATGCCATATTTCTTGAAAAATAGTTTATTCAAGATAGTGGCATTGGAAAGCAGATTAAGCTTGATGAGAAAGTCTCACAAGCAGAACGAGCTAAGGACCAAGTGGAACCAAATCAGGTTGAGCCAATAAGAACACTACCTCCTCCACCTCGTAGATCGGAAAGAGTTTTCCCGTCCCCCTGAAAGATACTTAGGTATTATTTCAGAGGATGTAGAGGAAAAATGTTCCTCATAGGTAATGGTGCTCATGGTGATGATCCCAAAACCTACAACGAGGCGATATCAGATATCGACTCCGAGAAATGGCTTGAGGCAATGAAGTCAGAAATTGACTCGATGCACTCAAACCAAGTCTGGACCTTGGTAGATCCACCAGAAGGTATAGTACCTATTGGGTGTAAATGGATCTTCAAGAGAAAGATTGGTGCAGATGGGAATGTGGAGACATTCAAGGCTAGACTGGTGGCAAAAGGTTATAGTCAACGTGAAGGCATTGACTATCAGGATACCTTTTCCCCGGTAGCTATGCTAAAATCCATCCGCACATTGCTTGCTGTTGCAGCCTATTTCGATTATGAAATATGGCAAATGGACGTGAAAACGGCATTCCTAAATGGATATCTTGAGGAAGATATCTATATGGAACAGCCGCTAGGTTTCACATCCAGTGATACTGATCACAAGGTTTGCAAGCTGCAAAGGTCCATATATGGACTTAAGCAAGCATCTCGGAGCTGGAACACTCGTTTCAATGATGTGATCAAAAAGTTTGGTTTCATCAAAAATGAAGAGGAACCATGTGTTTTCAAAAGGGTCAGTGGGAGCGCTGTTGTCTTCCTCGTATTGTACGTGGATGACATCCTCCTTATTGGGAATGATATTCCCATGTTGACATCAGTCAAGATGTGGTTGTCCAAGGAATTCTCCATGAAAGACCTAGGTGAAGCATCCTTTATTCTAGGAATTAAGGTCTATAGGGATAGACCGAATAGGATGCTAGGACTTTCACAGAAGATGTACATAGAGGAAGTACTAAAGAGGTTTAGTATGGAAAACTCTAAGAGGGGATTAATACCCTTCAGACATGGTATTCATCTTTCCAAGAAGATGTGCCCCAGCACACCTGAGGAAATAGAACGCATGAGCAAGATCCCTTATGCTTCTGCAATAGGGAGCCTCATGTATGCCATGCTATGTACACGACCTGATATAGCCCATGCTGTGAGTGTCACAAGCAGATATCAGTCAAATCCAGGTGAAGAACACTGGACTTCTGTGAAATGTATCCTTAAGTACTTGAGAAGAACTAAGGATATGATGTTGGTCTTTGGTAATGGAGAACTCCAAGTTCAGGGATACACAGACTCGGACTTCATGTCCGATATAGATGATCGAAAGTCGACATCTGGAAGTCTGTTTGTGTGCAATGGTGGAGCTGTCAGCTGGAAGAGTTCCAAGCAAACTGTGATAGCAGATTCCACCATGGAAGCAGAATATATAGCTGCATCAGAGGCTGCAAAGGAAGCATTCTGGTACAAGAAGTTTGCTGCAGAAATTGGAGTAATGCCATCAGATGCCATTCCTCTTTACTGCGACAACAATGGCGCCATAGCCCTTGCTAAGGAGCCGAGGTCTCACCAGAAGTCCAAGCACATTGAGCGGCGATATCATCTCATCCGCGATTACCTTGAGAAAGGTTACGTTGAGGTCAAGAGAGTCAACTCCACAGATAATGTGGCAGACCCACTTACAAAGCCGTTGGGCCAGCAGAAGATCGAAGCCCACCTTGAGAAGATGGGACTTAGACTTGTAGCCAATTGGCTTTAGGACAAGTGGGAGATTGTTAGATATATGTGCCCTAGAAGCCAGAATTGGCTGACACTTGTAATACACTTCTAGGGGCAAAATTATAATTTTGACTATAATTAATGAAATGGGTTATTTTCTATCACACATGTGTATTTAGTGTCTGTGATACATCCTTTGAGTTAATGGTAATGATAATTCATATTTTCAAGAGTTGAAAATTTAAGACATGAATAATCATTATTAACTCATAAACAGCTCCCGACCATAGGATCATCACGAGGATGGTGATTGATCCGGAAGGTTGGTGTACGATCGCTTCTCTTTAGTAGATGAGTCTTGAGTCTACGGTGTGGAGACACCGGAGCGAGAGTACAGGTACTCGTTAGAGAACGAGGGCACTGAGCGTGACCACCTCGAGTAGTCATTAGGGAAGTCTACCTTCTCGTCAATGACTGACTCGATGCTGCAGTAGTGTGTCTGGTTCTTTGACCTGAGATGCATCGGCAGTTCACCTTGAGGGTGTTATAGTTTGACTACACCATTACTCGGTCTCCTAGCCATATGGAACCCTGAGGTGTATGTTGGCTATAGCATGTTCATTGTAGGAACTGGATTGCATCAAGATGGGATCTATCTACCTCGGTGGTAGAGGAGTAGCCCTATGATGATCATGAGAATCAAGTCCAGAAATCCATGGCCATGGTAGAGTGAAATAATAGAAAGAGTTTCTATTTAGATTTTCACATTGGACTCGAATCGAATGATTACATCATATGACAGAGACTAGGGTTTGACGAGTTCACCTTAACCCTAATCTGATCGGGGCTCAAGATAGAAGAACTTAATCACACAGGTAGCTGCACCAAGAGGTTCGCATTCAGCTCTGATGGGTTGCCACCATATACTGCTAGGTGTCACTGGTGGATTTTGGGAGCAATTAGAATGATTTAGATGATCGATCATTCTAGCTGTTCGAATCAGAAGAGTTCTGATCCATCGAAAGGAGTTTCGATGATGTCTATGATAGAGATCATGACATATCCCATTACCATACAGAACTGAACCTAACTGGGTCACACAAACAAGGGTTTGAATCTGGTGATCATCAATTGAACTGATCTAGTTCAATTGATCTGAATGAGATTCAATTAGGTTCAAGGAAATCGTGCTAGCACTCGATTGAACCTAACGTTCTTCTTTTACTATCATAAATAAGTTGTCCTGACTGAGCCAAAGGAGTTTGTGCTCAATCAGAGGCCTTCATATGGTCTGACTGGAGGTTGTCCAAGTCAGAATAGGTTGTCTTATTTGTAAGACATTACCTGCCATTTTTGGTCACCTGCCATTTCTTGTTCTTTGACTTTGGTCAAAAGTCTACCTTTGACTGGTCAAACGTTGACCATTGACCCTTTGACTTTTGACCACATGTCATGCACCTATTGGAGAGCTGGTGGGGGCTTGTCCCCCTGCCAGAACCTGGCAAGGAGAAGGGCGCACGCCAAGGGTGGCGTGAGCCCAAGTAGGAGGCGCCTAGGAGTCCTTGTTGGACAAGGACTCCACCTCCCTTTAGGATTCCAATTAGAGTTCTACTAAGAATCCAGTTTGACTGGTCTTAGGCGCCCTCTAAGGAGGAATCCAGGGGTCTCTTTTTCAACCAATCAGATTTAGATCTGATTTCACAAAGGGTTGTGATTGGTTGAGAGGAAGAGGAGTTGGATCACAAGCTTAGGTCTATAAATAAGACCCTGCGCCCAACCCTAATCCTAATCCTAAGTGAATTGAATAGAGATTTCCCACGCCCCAAGGCTGCCTCTCCCCTCCTTCTCCATGCCATACTCTCTTCTCCCCTTGCTCTCCACGTCCAAAAGTGTTTTGGACTTAGTTTGGTGCGATTCAGATCAAGGAAAGGCGATCAAAAGCAAGAAGGCTGCGCTGCTGCAAAAGGACGACTGCAGATCTTCAAAAGAGTTTTGAAGATCCTCCAGATCAGATCCAGATCTGATTTTTGGAGGTGTGATAGAGAAGAAGAGGATTCTCCAGATCCAACCCGAGTGGATACCGGTAGAGGCCAGGCGCTTGCGTGGCTAAGATCCAGAACCTTCCGCTGCAATCAGGATCATCTACAGGGTAATAGGATTACCCAAATCAGGTAAATTAAATTTGATTTAATTTATCTTATTTTATTTTATTTATTAAAATAATAAGAATCAGATCTGAAACATATCAAGATCTGATTAGATCAAGAGAAAAAATTTTTGAAATATATCTCTTGATCTATCAGATCTGAACGAACCTCTCGGCCGAAACCCCCCCCGACTTGACCAATTTATTTAAGAATTTTATTTTTAAACAAATTAGCTTCCACTATTTTCTTGGATCCCTACACTCCCTCTATAGAGATGCAAAAATCTCCATGATTAATGATTTCTAGTGGGTGGTGCGGTCTCACCAACTGACTCATCACCTCACCTAACAGTTATTGGTGATGGGTTAGCCAATGAGTGAACAACTCTTGTTCAATGATTCTCTAATCATGGTGCACCCAAACTTGGTCTCTAATTCATGAATCTCACCATATCCAAAATATTGATCCACTCCTTAGTTAAGTCAGACCCACCATTTGCACAGACTGGATTCCTAATTGAGTCTCTCACCGTATCCAAATATTGAGCCCAACTCATCCTCCAGCCCATAGCATCCAATGCCTAATAGACATGGTTGCATCTTCCCGGTGCAACTGAGCCACTGTATCCAGCCGAGAACAATCAACCCCGAAAAGGGCCCGCACATCTACAATGGTGGAAGACCTCAGACTTAATCTTTTCTTAGGAAGAATTGATTCAGGTCTCATTAAACTAGACTTGTCATAGTCATAACAATTATGACTAACCTAGTGGCATGGGTTAGCTCGGATTATTGACCACCTCAGATCAGAACTGTGTCAACACAGATATGGCCAGGTAAGTGAGATCCGGTGGAAGGAATATGCCATTAACTCGATACAAGAATGCATTCAGGTCGAGTAGCTTCCAATTAAAAATCAGTCGGTCGTATGTGCCAAACTTACCTTAGACACCAAATTATTGAGCCAGAACCAATTGGGTTAGCCTACAATCCAGACTCTAACCTCTGAGCCTAATTAGGTCTTGCTTGATCGTGACTCGATCTTGACCCAGACTTAATCCTATTAGGCTGGTCAATTTAAGCATTGTTGATCCCATCTAACCAACTCTTGATTCGGTTTGATCAACCGCTTAGACCTAATTGAGCTACCCAAGCCCGAACCCAGTATTATGAATATGTCTTAGATCTAAAATTCTCAATTTTAGACCTAATTAATATTCCATAATCTTAATTTTTAATTAAGTAGGGTTCATAAATAAAATATGCACAATAAATCCTAGGGTTTCAGGATCTAGGGTTTTGCAGAAAGTAAGTTTTGGATTTCTGATTAAGGACGAACGCGCAGCACCCCTACACATCATAAGAACACCCCATCGAATGGGAAGAGAGGGCCTTTAAATCCTTCTTCGTTCTTATGACCGGACGGCCAAGAGGAATGCCTTAATCAGGAACATGCAATACTACAAAATAGTTTTAGATCTATATCATATATCTCATATACAAATTAGATCTAATCATGGCATATTTTGCATACATCTCATGTATCGAATCATGCATATTTTTAGATCTAAATTATCTCATAATAATCTAAAAAATTAGATTTAAATTGATCTTATCAAAATAAACTTCTAATCTAGACAACTATGTAGAACTATTCTACAACTAGTCTAGACATGCATCAATCATATCTCATATGATGTTTAAAATTAAATAATTTTTATTTGCTATTTTTTAGATATTATTATAATAATTATAATATCAAAAAATAGTAAATAAATAGATCTAAAATATGATTTAATCAGATTAAATCATAAACATGCAAGACTATTCTATAGAACTATTCTATTTTAGAACTAGTCATGCATATTTTCTAATCTTAGATCCAAATTATTTAATTTTAATTTTTTCTGATTTTAGATCTGATCACATCTCATGTGATATCTGAAATTACTTATTTTTTAATTAAAATAAATTTAAAATTAGATCTAAATACTTTAGAACCTTGGCTCTGATACCAGTTGAAGGAAAATCCTGATTTTTTGGATCCAGGTTCGTTCAGATCTGATCGGATCAAGAGATATATTTTAAAAATTTTTTTTCCTTTGATCCTAATTTAATTTGAAATATTTTAGATCTGATCTTTATTATTCTAATAATAAAAATAAAAACTAAAATAAATTAAATCAAATTTAATTTACCTTGATGTTGGGTAATCCTATTACCCATTGATGATCCTGTATGCAGCGGAAGGTTCTGGATCTAGCCACGCAAGTGCCTGGCCTCTACCGGTATCCACTCGGGCTGGATCTTGACATCCTCTTCTTCTCTATCATGTCTCCAAAAATTAGATCTGGATCTGATCTGGAGGATCTTCAAAATACCTTTCGAAGTTCAGCAGTTGTCCTTTGCAGCAGCGCAGCCTTCTAGCTTTCAGTCGCCTTTTTTCTCATCTAGATTGCACCAACCAAGAACCCAAAACACTTTTGGACGTGGAGAGGAAAGGGAGAAGATGCTTTTGGCATGGAGGAAGAGGGGAGAGAAGGCCTTGGGGCGTGGGAATTGAATTCCTTTTCAATTGCAATTTGCGCTGGGCGCAGGGTCTTATTTATAGACTATCTGTGATCCAACTCCTCTTCTTCCCAACCAATCACAACCCTTTGTGAAATCAGATCTAAATCTGATTGGTTGAAATAGAGTCCCTGGATTCCTTCCTTAGATGGGCACCTAAGATCCAGTCAAACTTGGTTCTTAGGAGAACTCTAATTGAAATCCAAAAAGGAGATGGAGTCCCTGTCCAATAGGGATTCCTAGGCGTCTCCAGCTTGGGCATATGCCAAGGGTGGCATGCGCCCACTAGCTCTCCAATAGGTGCGTGACATGTGGTCAAAAGTCAAAGTATCAATGGTCAACATTTGACCAGTCAAAGGTCAGACTTTTGACCAAAGTCAAAGAACAAGAAATGGCAGGTGACCAAAAATGGCAGGTAATGTCTTACAAATAAGACAACCTTTTCTGACTTGGACAACCTCCAGTCAGACCATATGAAGGCCTCTGATTGAGCACAAACTCCTTTGGCTCAGTCAGGACAACTTATTTATGATAGTAAAAGAAGAACGTTAGGTTCAATCGAGTGCTAGCACGATTTTCCTTGAACCTAATTGAATCTCATTCAGATCAATTGAACTAGATCAGTTCAATTGATGATCACCAGATTCAAACCCTTGTTTGTGTGACCCAGTTAGGTTCAGTTCTGTATGGTAATGGGATATGTCATGATCTCTATCATAGACATCATCGAAACTCCTTTCGATGGATCAGAACTCTTCTGATTCGAACAGCTAGAATGATCGATCATCTAAATCATTCTAATTGCTCCCAAAATCCACCAGTGACACCTAGCAGTATATGGTGGCAACCCATCAGAGCTGAATGCGAACCTCTTGGTGCAGCTACCTGTGTGATTAAGTTCTTCTATCTTGAGCCCCGATCAGATTAGGGTTAAGGTGAACTCGTCAAACCCTAGTCTCTGTCATATGATGTAATCATTCGATTCGAGTCCGAATGTGAAAATCTAAATAGAAACTCTTTCTATTATTTCACTCTGCCATGGCCATGGGCTTCTGGACTTGATTCTCATGATCATCATAGGGCTGCTCCTCTACCACCGAGGTAGATAGATTCCCATCTTGATGCAATCCAGTTCCTACAATGAACATGCTATAGCCAACATACACCTCAGGGTTCCATATGGCTAGGAGACCGAGTAATGGTGTAGTCAAACTATAACACCCTCAAGGTGAACTGCCGATGCACCTCAGGTCAAAGAACCAGACACACTACTGCAGCATCGAGTCAGTCATTGACGAGAAGGTAGACTTCCTAATGACTACTCGAGGTGGTCACGCTCAGTGCCCTCGTTCTCTAACGAGTACCTGTACTCTCGCTCCGGTGTCTCCACACCGTAGACTCAAGACTCATCTACTAAAGAGAAGCGATTGTACACCAACCTTCCAGATCAATCACCATCCTCGTGATGATCCTATGGTCGGAAGCATTTTATGAGTTAATAATGATTATTCATGTCTTAAATTTTCAACTCTTGAAAATATGAATTATCATTACCATTAACTCAAAGGATGTATCACAGATACTAAATACACATATGTGATAGAAAATAACCCTTTTATTGATTATAGTCAAAATTTCAATTTTGCCCCTAGAAGTGTATTACAAGTATCAGCCAATTCTGGCTTCTAGGACATATATATCTAACAAATAGTTCCTCTTTCAGTGCCTCCGCTTCTTGCAAAAGGAGCATTCAGCTTGATTCTTGTCGAGCTTAATCTTCATAGTCTGACCTTGCACAGATGTCCCAGTCTATACTTGTACCTTCTTAGCTTTCTTATTCTTGTTCTTCTTTTCTTTTCTAAAGGGTCAAGAACAAGAAGACGAGCCTTCTACTAAGTTTACTGACTCCTTATGGAGTTGGTGATCCTTCACAATGTTTTGAAGCAACCCCATCAACCCGTGGTAGTCTACCTCAGGCTTTGTCATTCTAAAATGAATGAGGAATGGGAGAAATGTAAGTGCACCAACTGACATCACCTCTCCCTGATACCAATTAATGTTTCATGATACCGCTCGAACGCCAATCATCCTTGGCATCACAAGCCCCGATACCATGTTGCAAAAGTCCCTGGTCTTTAGTATGGATCTGAAGAAATCTGTGACATTCTCTATGGGCAGCAAACCATCCATCCCCCACCTAGATCTGTGATAGGGTGCCTTCCTCCTTGGGCTTGAGGGAGATGCCCCCCTTCTCTAGGGCTTCTTCAAGAACCCTAGGGCGACAACTCTAGAGAGAAGAGAAGAAGAGAGTTGAGGGAGAAAAGGCTTATATTCCACAACATTCACAGCCTTAATGAAACCCTAATATAACCTATATATTTATATATATCCATTGGGATCGACAAAAAAAATCCTCGACTAACCCAATACATGAAAGTACTTACCGAGCCCATGTACACCCATATCTCCCATGCTCTCATCCTCTGGATTTAGACCCGACCCATACATGAATTTGCCCCCTTAAGACCTCTCAAACCAGGCCTTAAGACCCCTAGGATCATCCCAGACCCTAGCCTAAAATAGACCCTAGCATAACTCTGCCCGTGCATTGAGCTGGCTTAGTCTCAGCATTGAGTCGGCTAAGTTCGACTGGGTCGGCCCAATCTGAAACTGAGCTAGCCCAGTTCTGTGCCATGCCAGCAGTTCCGAACGTGCAGCTCTCTATTTTGCTTATGCTCTGAGACTTAGCCGACCCAGTTTTCGATTGAGCCAGCTAACCTACAGAAAATATTCTTTCTATAGTCTTGATTCTGCGACTTTGGTTCCTTGTTTCACTTTATGTTCCAAGTCTTCGAAGCACCAACCAAGCCTCTAGAATCTCCAGAGCCAACCCCCTGACTCCTCCCATGGCCTTCCAAGGCTTGGGAGCACCACATATCCTCACAATCTCCATCTTGATGCCCTAAGCCTTAGCAAACCCCTCGACAATGACCTCCTGCACGATCTTATTATCCCTGCGCACTCGAAAGCCCCTTATGCAATCATCACCTCCGTCAATCCTCTTCAACTATTGTGCACCCTTAAGGCCATTGGGATGACCACCTCCACCATTGAAGACCTGCGCTTGCACCTCTGCACCATCCTAGAATTGTAGGATCCCATCTACTTAGTAGCTGCATCACTTTTTCTATACTTTCCTAGAGAACCCGTAGTGTTCTTGTATCGGCACTCGCTGCAAATTCTGACATGATCTCCTCAGAACTACACCTATCCTCCTGCACATGCCGCTCCATCTAAAACTGTGCATCTCCGACACTGGTGCTAAGATATCGATCCTCTCGCACCCCTCTACTTTGAACTCATGTCAAATTCCTCTCCAATTATGAAGCCATCTCTCCAAAGCTCCACCTATATCCGAAGTCTATCTAATGCCATAGAAGCCAACTCTATCATCGAGTCCCTCGAGGTCAACAATCCAACGCTACACTACTGGGCCTATCACTGTACCTCAAACACCATCGCTGCCCCTTCGAACCCTCCGTACTCTGCGAATCCCTTCGAAGCCATCTCAGATACCTCTGCAACCCATGGACACCTTCGAAACCTAAGAGCTCATCCAACTCTTCTGAATCCAGCGACTGAACCCTTGGGAATTTCACCCTAGTCCTTCTCTTCAACCCCTACACCAACCATCACTTCAGTTGCACCCGGAGAACCATCCTTCATCTAAATCGTGACTCTCCCTGGTGCTCTTGTAGAAGAAACTTGATCCATGATACTCCTGGTAGCTTGAGACCTCTTGGCGCTCCCTGAGACCTCCTGGCTCTCCCTGAGACCTGGTTCCGATCTTCCTGAGAAGCTCCTGACACCATCTGCTAAGATACATTCCTCGACTACTACACCACCGAGCCTCTCTCAACCCTGTGCCTCCAGGATAGTGCTCCTGCAGCACTCCCTAACTCATCTCTACACCGCTCTATAGCCACCTAGCCCTGACCTACTGGGCCTCCATGGATCATCCATCTCCATCACTCCTAAGGCTCCATAAATCCATGCTTTGATTGACCCGTTGAATACATCTTCGACTACTTTCCTGCCTTCCAGACACCGAAGGATGTATAGTCGCTTCTTCAACCTTCCTTCGACCATTATCCCTTAAGAAACCTCTCTTCAACTATCCTACACTGCCCATCTTCCTAGAGAATCCTGATGCTCTCTACTGAGATACCTCCCTCAGCTGCTGCATCATCGAGTCTCTCTCAGTCCTGCATCTCCAGGAAAATGCTACTACAGCACTCCAACGCTCCTTGTCACATAACCATCATATACCCAGACTTTTTCATCAAGATCGATCAGCAAATCATGCACCAAATTCTTCCATCCCAAGAAAATTTCTTTTCGTTAATCCTCTCAACCTCCACCTTCAGCTTGCTTCTCTCAGTTGGCCAAACCACAGCAATAATAAAGATAGATTTGAGATATACCATGGAATCCTTATGCAGATTTTTGATTTTACCTTATACGACTTCTTCTTCTCTTTCATACACCATCAGGCTCTGATACCAGATGTAAGCACACCAACTGGCATCACCTCTCCCTGATACCAATTGATGTTCCATGATATCGCTCGAATGCCTATCATCCTTGGCATCACAAGCCCTGATACCATGTTGTAGAAGCTCCTAATCTTTAGCATAGGCCTAAAGGAATTGGTGACATTCTCTATGGGCAGCAAACCACCGATCCTTCACCTAGATCTATGATGGGGCACCTCCCTCATTGGGATTGAGGGAGATGCCCCCTTCTCTAGGGCTTCTTCAAGATGAAGGAGAAATCTTGATTTTTTGGATCAGGTTCGTTCAGATCTGATTAGATCAAGAGAGATATTTCAAAAATTTCTCTTATGAATCTAGATCAGATTTGAGATATTTTAGATCTAATTTTATAGATCTAATAAATAAAAATAAAAATAAATTAAATCTAATTTAATTTTTATGTTGATGTTGGGTAATCAGATTATCCTTTGATGATCCTGCTGTTTGCCTGAGGTTCTGGATCTAGCCATGCAAGCACTTGGTCTCTACCGGTATCCACTCAGGCTGGATCTAGAGATCTTCTCCTTCTTTATCACCTCTCCAAATATTAGAACTGGATCTGATTTAGAGGATTTTCAAAACTTCTTTCGAAGATCTGCAGTCATCTCTGTAGCAGTATTGCCTTCTTCCTTTCTCATCGCCTTTCTCTTGCTTGGATCTCACCAAACTGGAGCCCAAATCTCCTTGGGCATGGAGAGGAGAGAGAGGACTAGAAGATGGCATAGAGGAGGTAGAGGGGAAGCCTTGGGGCATGGGTTAAGAGAGAACTCTCTTAAAGTTAGGCGCAGATAGGGTTTACATAGACCCGGCTGCACCATGCAGTGCCACATCATCCTGGCTAATCACGTTGCTTTATGTAGTCAGATCTAAATCTGATTAGTGGAATGACATCTCCTGATCTAATTAGATAAAAGTTCCCTCAATTCATCCTTAGATAGTGCCTAAGACTGGTCAAAGTCTATTCCTAGGCACCACCTAAGTAGAATCCAAGAAGCAACCTGGAGTCCCATCTATATGGGACTCCAGGCGTCCATAAGCATGGGCGCACACCACCCTAGGCATGCACTCCCTCCTTTTCAATTTCTAGCAAAGGGAAAAGCCGCTATCTAGTCTCCTATGGGTGCATGACATATGGGCAGATGTCTAAGTATCAAAGGTCAACGTTTGACCAAAGTCAAAAGACAAGAATTAGTAGGTGATGAAAAATGGTAGATATTATCTCAAATTTATCTTATAAATTAAGACAATACTTTTCTAACCTAGACAAGCTCCAATCAGACAAAGTAAAGGTATCTGAGTGAGCATAAATATATTTAGCTCAGTCGAGATAACTTTTAATGATAGTAGAAGGAGAACGTTAGGCTCAATTGTGTGCTAGCACGATTTTCTTGAACCTAATTGAATCTTATTCAAATCAATTGAACTGGATTAGTTCAGTTGATAATATCCAGATCCAAACCTTTATTTGTGTGATCCAGTTAGGTTCAGTTCTGCATGGTAATGAGATATGTCATGATCTCTATCATCGACAACATCAAAACTCCTTTCGATGGATCAAAACTCTTCTAATACAGACAACTAGAATGATCGATCATCTAAATCATTCTAATTGCTCCCAAAATCCATCAGTGATACCTAGTAGTATATGGTGGCAACCCATCAAAATTGAAAATGAATCTCTCGGTGTAGCTACTTGTGTGGTTAAGTTCTTCTATCTTAAGCTCCGATCAGATTAGGGTTAAGGTGAACTCATCAAACCCTAATTTCTATCATATGATTTAACCATTCGATTCAAGTCTGATGTGAAAATCTTAATAAAAGCTCTTTCTATTATTTCACTCTACCATGGCCATGGACTTATGGACTTGATTCTAATGATCCTCATAGGGCTGCTCCTCATCCATCGAGGTAGATAGATTCCCTCTTGGTGCAATCCAATTCCTATAGTGAACATGCTATAGCCAATATACACCTCAAGATTTCAAATGGCTAGGGGATCGAGTCATGGTGTAGTCAAACTATAACACCCTCAAGGTGAACTATCGATGCACCACGAATCAAAAAACCAGACACACCAATGTAGCTTTAAGTCAGTCATCGACAAGAAGGTAGACTTCTTCATGACTGCTCAAGGTGGTCATGCTCAGTGCCCTCATTCTCTAATGAGTATCTATACTCTCACTCTGATATCTCTACACTATAGACTCAAGACTCATCTACTATAAAAAAATTATTGTACACTAACCTTCTGAATCAATCACCATCCTCATGATGATCCTACGGTCGAAAGCATTTTATGAATTAATAGCAAAAATTCATGTTTTAAATTTTTAACTTTTAAAAATATAAATTATCATTATCATTAACTCAAGGAATGTATCACAGACATTAAATACATATTTATGATAGAAAATAACCCATTTTATTATTTATAGTCAAAATTATAATTTTGCCCCTAGAAGTGTATTACAAGTGTCAGCCAATTCTGAATTCTAGGGCACACATATCTAACAAACTCCCACTTGACCTAAAGCTAATTGGCCACAAATCAAAGTTCCATCTTCTCAAAGTGGGCTTCAATCTTCTACTGACCCAACGACTTTGTAAGTTGATCTGCCACATTGTCTGCGAAGTCGACTCTCTTAACCTCGACGTAACTCTTCTCGAGGTAATCATGGATGAGGTGGTATCATCGCTCGATGTGCTTGAATTTTTGATGAGACCTTGGCTCCTTAGCTAAAGCTATGGTGCCATTGTTGTCACAGTATAGTGGAATGGCATCTGATGGCATCACTCCGATCTCTGCGGTAAACTTTTTATACCAAAATGCCTCTTTTGCTGCTTCTGATACAGTAATATATTCTTCTTCCACGGTGGAATCTACTATCACAGTCTGCTTGAAACTTTTCCAACTGATAGCTCTACCATTATACGCAAATAGACTCCTAGATATTGACTTTCGATCATCTACATCGGACATAAAATCCAAGTCTGTATATCCCTGGACTTGGAGTTCTTCATTACCAAAGACCAACAATATATCCTTAGTTCTTCTCAAGTACTTAAGGATACACTTCATAGAAGTTCAGTGTTCTTCACCTGGATTCGACTGATATCTGCTTGTGACACTCACAGCATGGGCTATATCAGGTCGTGTACATAACAATGCATACATGAAGCTCCCTATTGTTGAAGCTTAAGGGATTTTGCTCATGCATTCTATTTCCTCAGGTGTGCTAGGATACATCTTTTTGGAAAGATGAATACCATGTCTGAAGGGTACTAATCTTCTCTTAGAGTTTTTTATGCTAAACCACTTTAGCACTTCCTCTATGTCCATCTTTTGTGAAAGTCCTAGCATCCTATTTGGTCTATCTCTATAGACCTTAAATCCTAGAATAAAGGATGCTTCACCTAGGGCTTTCATGGAGAATTCTTTGGATAACCATATTTTAACTATGGTCAATATGGGAATATCATTCCCAATAAAGAGGATATCATCCACGTACAATACGAGGAAGACAACAGTGCTCCCACTGATCTTTTCGAAGATACATGGCTCCTCATTTTTGATGAAATCAAATAATTTGATCACATCATTGAAATGAGTATTCCAGCTCCGAGATACTTGCTTAAGTCCATATATGGACCTTTATAGCTTGCATACCTTGTGATCAGTACCACTGGATGTGAAACCTAGCGGTTGTTCCATATAAATATCTTACTCAAGATATCCATTTAAGAATGCCATTTTCACATCCATTTGCCATATTTTATAATCAAAATAGACTGCAACAGCAAGCAATGTGTGGATAGATTTTAGCATAACTACTGACGAAAAAGTATCCTGATAGTCAATGCCTTCATGCAGACTATAATCTTTTGCCACTAATCCAGCTTTGATTGTCTCCACATTTTCATCTGCACCAATCTTTCTCCTGTAGATCCATTTACATCCAATAAGTACTATACCTTCTGATGGATCTACCAAGGTCCAGACTTGGTTTGAGTGCATCGAGTCAATTTCTGATTTCATTGCCTCTAACCATTTCTCGGAGTCAATATCCGATATTGCCTCATTAAAGGTTTTGGGATCATCACCATGAACCCCATTACCTACGAGGAACATTTCCTCTACTTCATCTGAAATAGTACCTAAGTACCTCTAAGGGGCACGAGAAATCCTTTTCAATCTACGAGGTGGAGGAGGTAGTGATTATATTGGCTCAACCTGATCTGGTTTCATTTGGTCCATAGCTCATTGTTCTTGTGAGACTTTCTCATCGAGCTTGATCTGCTTTCCAATGCCGCTATCCTGAATAAATTATTTTTCAAGAAAGATGGTATGTCGACTCACAATCACATTGTCATCTTGTGGAATGTAGAAATAATATCTTAATGACTCTTTAGGATATCTTATAAATCGAGCACTAAAGGATCTGAAGTCTAACTTCTCTGCTTGTTGTCATTTGACATGAGCCAGACAATCCCAAATTCTAAGATGACTCAAACTTGGTTTCTTACCATGCCATATCTCATATGTGTTAGATATATGTGCCCTAGAAGCCAGAATTGGTTGACACTTGTAATACACTTCTAAGGGTAAAATTATAATTTTGACTAAAATCAATAAAATGAATTATTTTCTATCACATATGTGTATTTAGTGTCTGTGATACATCCTTTGAGTTAATGGTAATGATAATTTATATTTTCAAGAGTTGAAAATTTAAGACATGAATAATCATTATTAACTCATAAAATGCTTCCGACCATAGGATCATCATGAGGATGGTAATTTATTCGGAAGGTTGGTGTACAATCACTTTTCTTTAATAGATGAATCTTGAGTATATGGTGTGGAGACACCGAAGTGAGAGTATAGGTACTCGTTAGAGAAGGAGGGTACTGAGCGTGACCACCTTGAGTAGTCATTAGGAAGTCAACCTTCTCATCAATGACTGACTCGATGCTGCAGTGGTGTGTCTAGTTCTTTGATCTGAGGTGCATCGGCAGTTCATCTTGAGGGTGTTATAGTTTGACTACACCATAACTCGATCTCCTAGCCATACGGAATCCTGAGGTGTATGTTGGCTATAGCATGTTCATTGTAGGAACTGGATAGCATCAAGATGGAATCTATCTACCTCGGTCGCAGACGAGCAGCCCTATGATGATCATGAGAATCAAATCCAAAAGTCCATGGCTATGGCAGAGTGAAATAATAGAAAGAGTTTCTATTTAAATTTTCATATTGGACTTGAATCGAATGATTACATCATATGACAGAGACTAGGGTTTGACGAGTTCACCTAAACCCTAATCTGATCGGGGCTCAAGATACAAGAACTTAATCACACAGATAGCTGCACTAAGAGGGTTTGCATTAAGCTCTGATGGATTACCACCATATACTGCTAGGTGTCACTGATGGATTTTGGGGGCAATTAGAATGATTTAGATGATCGATCATTCTAACTGTTCGAATTAGAAGAGTTCTGATCCATCGAAAGAAGTTTTGATGATGTCGATGATAGAGATCATGACATATCCCATTACCATATAGAACTGAATCTAACTGGGTCACACAAACAAAGGTTTGAATCTGATGATCATCAATTGAACTAATCCAGTTCAGTTGATCTGAATGAGATTCAATTAGGTTCAAGGAAATCGTGCTAGCACTCGATTGAACCTAATGTTCTTCTTTTACTATCATAAATAGTTGTCCTGACTGAGCCAAAGGAGTTCGCGCTCGATTAGAGGCCTTCACTTTGTCTGACTAGAGCTTGTCCAGGTCAGAAAAGGGTTATCTTATTTTGTAAGATAATACCTGTCATTTTTGGTCACCTACAATTTCTCATCCTTTGACTTTGGTCAAAAGTTGACCTTTGACTGGTCAAATATTGACCTTTGACACTTTAACTTCTGTCCATGTGTCATGCAGCTATTGGATAGCTGGTGGGGGCCTGTCTTCCTATCAGAACCTGGCAAGGAGGGCGCACGCCACCCTTGGCATGTGCCCAAGCTGGACGAGCTCAGGAGTTCCTGTTAGACAGGGACTCCATCTCCTTTTTGGATTTTTAAAAAATTCTTTTTGAATTTTATTTTTATTATTAGAATAATAAGGATCAGATCTAAAATATTCCAGATATAATTAGGATTAGAGAAAAAAAATTTTGAAATATATCTCTTGATCCTATCAGATCTGAACGAACCTGGTTAGAAAAATCAGGATTTCTCTTCAACTGGTATCAGAGCCAAGGTTCTAAAAGTATTTAGATTTGATTTTAAATTTATTCTAATCAAAAAATAAGTGATTTTAGATGTTACATGAGATGTGATCATATTTGAAATCAGAAAAAATTAAAATTAAATGATTTGGATCTAAGATTAGAAAATATGCATGACTAGTTCTAAAATAGAATAGTTCTATAGAATAGTCTTGCATGTTTTCAATTTAATTTGATTAAATCATATTTTAGATCTATTTATTTACTATTTTTTAATATTATAATTATTATAATAATATTGGAAAAAATAGTGAATAAAAATTATTTAATTTTAAACATCATATGAGATATGATTGATGCATGTCTAGACTAGTTGTAGAATAGTTCTACATAGTTGTCTAGATTAGAGTTTATTTTGATAAGATCAATTTAAATCTAATTTTTTAGATTATTATGAGATAATTTAGATCTGAAAAATATGCATGATTCGATACATGAGATGTATGTAAAATATGCCATGATTAGATCTAATTTGTATATGAGATATATGATATAGATCTAAAATTATTTTGTAGTATTACATATTCCTGATTAAGGCATTCCTCTTGGCCATCCGGTCATAAGAATGAAGAAGGATTTAAAGGCCCTCTCCTCCCATCTGATGGGGTGTTCTTATGACATGTAGGGGTGCTGCGCATTCGTCCTTAATCAGAAACCCAAAACTTACTTTCTACAAAATCCTAGATCCTAAAACCCTAGGATTTATTGTGCATATTTTGTTTATGAACCCTACTTAATTAAGAATTAAGATTATGGAATATTAATTAGGTCTAAAATTGAGAATTTTAGATCTAAGATATATTCATAATACTAGATTCAGGCTTGGGTAGCTCAATTAGGTCTTAGCGGTTGATCAAACCGAATCAAGAGTTGGTTAGATGGGATCAACAATGTTTAAATTGACCAGCCTAATAGATCGAGTCACAATCAAGCAAGACCTAATTAGGCTCAGAGATTAGAGTCTAGATTATAGGCTAACCCAATTCGTTCTGGCTCAATAATTTGGTGTCTAAGGTAAGTTTGGCACATACGATCAACTGATTTTTAATTAGGAGCTACTCGATCTGAATGCATTCCTGTACGAGTTAATGGCATATCCCTTCCATCGGTGTCACTTACCTAGCCATATCTATTAATCCAGTTCTAATTTGAGGTAGTCAATAATCAGAGCTAACCCATGCCACTAGGTTAGTCATAATTGTTATGACTATGACAAGTCTAGTTTAATGAGACCTGAATCAATTCTCCCTAAGAAAAGATTAAGTCTGAGGTCTTCCACCATTGTAGATGTGCGGGCCCTTCCTGGGGTTGATTGTTCTTGGCTGGATACAGTGGCTCAGTTGCACCGGGAAGATGCAACCATGTCTATTAGGCATTGGATGCTATGGGCTGGAGGATGAGTTGGGCTCAATATTTTGGATATGGTGAGAGACTCAATTAGGAATCTAGTCTGTGCAAATGGTGGGTCTGACTTAACTAAGGAGTGGATCAATATTCCAGATACGGTGAGATTCATGAATTAGAGATCAAGTTTGGGTGCACCATGATTAGAGAATCATTGAACAAGAGTTGTTCACTCATTGGCTAACCCATCACCAATAACTGTTAGGTGAGGTGATGAGTCAGTTGGTGAGACCGCACCATCCACTAGAAATCATTAATCCTGGAGATTTTTGCATCTCTATAGAGGGAGTGTAGGGATCTGAGAAAATAGTAGGAGCTAATTTTTTAAAAAATAAAATTTCTAAATAAATTGGTCAAGTCATAATTATAATATCTAACTAGAATCTTTGACTCTCTACAGGAAAATGTCTGCGTCCAACCCATTGGCACGTATCCTGGACACACATAGACTGACCAGACCCAATTATAAAGATTGGCTCAGAAACTACGAAATCGTTTTGGGTTTCGAGAAGTTAACCCATGTATTGGACTAGGACCCTCCCACCTTACCAGCCCGTACATCCACTAAACAGAGAGCGTCTCTGAAAAAATGGATAGACGAAGATAATAAGGTAAGATATTACATGTTGGGCTCGATGTCTGATGAGCTCCAACACCAACATGAAGATATCGAGACTGCTCG
This sequence comes from Cocos nucifera, assembly GCA_006176705.1. Classification (NCBI taxonomy): domain Eukaryota; kingdom Viridiplantae; phylum Streptophyta; class Magnoliopsida; order Arecales; family Arecaceae; genus Cocos; species Cocos nucifera. Next base: position 29,094 of record QRFJ01001146.1, read on the forward strand.
CTAAATGTTGGCTCACCTGTAGGAGATGTTTGGTGAACAGAGTCACGCAGCCAAGTATCAAGTCATGAAACGACTTTTTAAGGCTAAGATGCATGATGGGCAGTCAGTCCAAGATCACTATCTGATGATGATCAAGGATATGGAAGAGCTTGAGAAGCTCGGTGTGAAGTTAGACTTAGATCTACAAAATAATATTATTTTGCAATCCTTGACTGATGCATATGGGCAATTCATCATGAATTACCACATGTATAAACTTCAAAATTCGTTGGTTGAATTAGTGAACATGCTTGTCACTGCTGAGCTTTTTATGAAAGGTTCTAAAGGCTCAGTTCTTGCTATGGAACGGACTTCTTCCAAAAAAAAGTCTTATGGAAAGAAAAAAAAGTTTGTGAAAAAGCAAAAGGTGGAAGGAGGAAAGAAAAAGAAGGTAGAGCCGAAGATGAAAGCCACTGCCAAAGAAAAGTATTTTCATTGCAACAGCAATGGCCACTGGAAGCGAAACTGCCCTACTTACCTAGCCACCCTGAAGAATAAGAAGGAAGGTCCTTCTGGAGGTATGCTCATTATTGAGTCTAACCTTACAACTTCTTCTGCATCCAATTGGGTGCTTGACTCTGGTTCTAGTGCTCATCTGTGCACTTCCATGCAGGGTCTGAGGATAGCAGGAGGCTGAGGGATGGAGACATGATCCTACGCATCGGTAATGGAGCAAAAGTTGCTATAGTGGTAGTGGGAACATACCCTCTTCGATTACCATCTGGTTTAGACTTAGTTTTGAAAGACTGTTATTATGTGCCTGTAGCTAGCAAGAATTTGATTTCTATTTCATGCTTAGCACTAGAAGGCTATGTGATTACCTTCTTTAAGGACCATTGTAACATTCTTTATGAAAGAAATAAAATTGCAAATGGTTTTCTTATTAATGGTCTTTATCAGCTACATATTGATGTACCTGTTCTAACTATCGAGCAAAATGTGAATGCCAAATGACCTAGGGATAGTCCAAACGACAGATATCTATGGCACCTGAGATTAGGTCATATAGCAGAAGATAGGATCAACAAATTGAAGAAAAATGGGCTATTGAGTCCATTGACTTTCGAGTCATATCCAACTTGTGAATCTTGTCTCCAAGGCAAAATGACCAAACTCCTTTTTGTAGGACATGGGGAGAGGGCCACAGATCTCCTTGCCCTAGTACATACTGATGTGTGCGGCCCATTTGATGTGCCGACTAGAGGCAATTTTGTCTACTTCATTATCTTTACCAATGATCTGTCTAGGTATGGGTATGTGTATCTTATGAGACACAAGTCTGAAGCTTTTAAAAAGTTCAAAGAATTCAGACATGAAGTAGAAAAACAAACTGAAAAACCCATTAAGGTTCTTCGATCAGATCGAGGAGGTGAATACCTTAGCTGGAAATTCCTAGACTATCTCAAGAAAAGTGGCATAGTCTCTCAATGGACTCCACCAGGAACACCTCAACTCAATGGGATTTCAGAATGGAGACCCTATTAAATATGGTCCGATCCATGATGAGCTTCACGGACCTCCCTGATTTTCTTTGGGGACACTTATTGTTAACTTCAATATATCTACTGAATAGGGTTCCCTCTAAAATCGTTCCTACCACACCGTATGAGATATGGCACGGTAAGAAACCAAGTCTGAGTCATCTCAGAATTTGGGGTTGTCCAGGCTCATGTCAAAAGACAACAAGCGGACAAGTTAGAGTTTAGGTCCTTCAGAGCTTGATTCATAGGATATCCTAAAGAGTCATTAGGATACTATTTCTACATTCCAGAAGACCACAATGTGATTGTGAGTCGACATGCCATCTTTCTTGAAAAATAGTTTATTCAAGATAGCGGCATTGGAAAGCAGATTAAGCTTGATGAGAAAGTCTCACAAGTATAATAAGCTAAGGACCAATTGGAACCAAATCAGGTTGAGCCAATAAGAACACTACCTCCTCCACCTCGTAGATTGGAAAGAGTTTTCCATCCTCCTGAAAGATACTTAGGTATTATTTCAGAGGAAGTAGAGAAAATGTTCCTCGTAGGTAATGGTGCTCATGGTGATGATCCCAAAACCTACAATGAGGCGATATCAGATATCGACTTTGAGAAATGGCTAGAGGCAATGCAGTCAGAAATTGACTCGATGCACTCAAACCAAGTCTGGACCTTGGTAGATCCACCAGAAGGTATAGTACCTATTGGGTGTAAATGGATCTTCAAGAGAAAGATTGGTGCAGATGGAAATGTGGAGACATTCAAGGCTAGACTAGTGGCAAAAGGTTATAGTCAACGCGAAGGCATTGACTATCAGGATACCTTTTCCCCAGTGGCTATGCTAAAATCCATCCGCACATTGCTTGCCGTTGCAGCCTATTTCGATTATGAAATATGGCAAATGGATGTGAAAATAGGCATTCTTAAATGGATATCTTGAGGAAGATATCTATATGGAACAGCCGCTAGGTTTCACATCCAGTGATACTGATCACAAGGTTTGCAAGCTGCAAAGGTCCATATATGGACTTAAGCAAGCATCTCGGAGCTGGAACACTCATTTCAATGATGTGATCAAAACATTTGGTTTCATCAAAAATGAAGAGGAACCATGTGTCTTCAAAAAGATCAGTGGAAGCGCTGTTGTCTTCCTCGTATTGTACGTGGATGACATCCTCCTTATTGGGAATGATATTTCCATGATTGACGACAGTCAAATTATGGTTGTCCAAGGAATTCTCCATGAAAGACCTAGGTGAAGCATCCTTTATTCTAGGAATTAAGGTCTATAGGGATAGACCGAATAGGATGCTAGGACTTTCACAGAAGATGTACATAGAGGAAGTACTAAAGAGGTTTAGTATGGAAAACTCTAAGAGGGGATTAATACCCTTCAGACATGGTATTCATCTTTCCAAGAAGATGTGCCCTAGCACACCTGAGGAAATAGAATGCATGAGCAAGATCCCTTATGCTTCTGCAATAGGGAGCCTCATGTATGCCATGCTATGTACACGACCTGATATAGCCCATGCTGTGAGTGTCACAAGCAGATATCAGTCAAATCCAGGTGAAGAACACTGGACTTCTGTGAAATGTATCCTTAAGTACTTGAGAAGAACTAAGGATATGATGTTGGTCTTTGGTAACGGAGAACTCCAAGTCCAGGGATACACAGACTCGGATTTCATGTCCGATGTAGATGATCGAAAGTCGACATCTGGAAGTCTGTTTGTATGCAATGGTGGTTCTGTCAGCTGGAAGAGTTCCAAGCAAACCGTGATAGCAGATTCCACCATGGAAGCATAGAATATATCGCTGCATCAGAGGCTATGAAGGAAGCATTCTGTTACAAGAAGTTTGCCGCAGAAATTGGAGTAATGCCATCAGATGCCATTCCTCTCTACTGCGACAACAATGGCGCCATAGCCCTTGCTAAGGAGCCAAGGTCTCACCAAAAATCCAAGCACATTGAGCGGCGATACCACCTCATCCGCGATTACCTCGAGAAGGATTACGTCGAGGTCAAGAGAGTTGACTCCACAGATAATGTGGCAGACCCACTTACAAAGCCGTTGGGCCAGCAGAAGATCGAAGCCCACCTTGAGAAGATGGGACTTAGACTTGTAGCCAATTGGCTTTAGGACAAGTGGGAGATTGTTAGATATATGTGCCCTAGAAGCCAGAATTGGCTGACACTTGTAATACACTTCTAGGGGCAAAATTATAATTTTGACTAAAATTAATAAAATGGATTATTTTCTATCACATATGTGTATTTAGTGTCTGTGATACATCCTTTGAGTTAATGGTAATGATAATTCATATTTTCAAGAGTTGAAAATTTAAGACATGAATAATCATTATTAACTCATAAAATGCTCCCGACCATAGGATCATCACGAGGATGGTGATTGATCCGGAAGGTTGGTGTACAATCGCTTCTCTTTAGTAGATGAGTCTTGAGTCTACGGTGTGGAGACACCGGAGCGAGAGTATAGGTACTCGTTAGAGAACGAGGGCACTGAGCGTGACCACCTCGAGTAGTCATTAGGAAGTCTACCTTCTCGTCAATGACTGACTCGATGCTGCAGTGGTGTGTCTGGTTCTTTGACCTGAGGTGCATCGATAGTTCACCTTGAGGGTGTTATAGTTTGACTACACCATAACTCGATCTCCTAGCCATATGGAACCCTGAGGTGTATGTTGGCTATAGCATGTTCATTGTAGGAACTGGATTGCATCAAGATGGAATCTATCTACCTCGGTGGTAGAGGAGCAGCCCTATGATGATCATGAGAATCAAGTCCAGAAGTCCATGGCCATGGCAGAGTGAAATAATAGAAAGAGTTTCTATTTAGGTTTTCACATTGGACTTGAATCGAATGATTACATCATATGACAGAGACTAGGGTTTGACGAGTTCACCTTAACCCTAATCTGATCGGGGCTCAAGATAGAAGAACTTAATCACACAGGTAGCTGCACCAAGAGGTTCGCATTCAGCTCTGATGGGTTGCCACCATATACTGCTAGGTGTCACTGGTGGATTTTGGGAGCAATTAGAATGATTTAGATGATCGATCATTCTAGCTGTTCGAATCAGAAGAGTTCTGATCCATCGAAAGGAGTTTCGATGATGTCGATGATAGAGATCATGACATATTCCATTACCATACAGAACTGAACCTAACTGGGTCACACAAATAAGGGTTTGAATCTGGTGATCATCAATTGAACTAATCTAGTTCAATTGATCTGAATGAGATTCAATTAGGTTCAAGGAAATCGTGCTAGCACTCGATTGAACCTAACGTTCTTCTTTTACTATCATAAATAGTTATCCTAACTAAGCCAAAAAATTTTGTGCTCGATCAGAGGCCTTCACTTTGTTTGACTGGAGCTTGTCCAAGTTAGAAAAGGGTTGTCTTATTTTGTAAGACAATACCTGCCATTTTGGTCACCTACCATTTCTCGTCCTTTGACTTTGGTCAAAAGTTGATCTTTGACTGATCAAATGTTGACCATTGACACTTTGACTTATGTCCACGTGTCATGCACCTATTAGAGAGCTGGTGGGGGCCTGTCCCCCTGCCAAAACTTGGCAAGGAGGAGGGCGCACGCCACGCTTGGCATGTGCCCAAGCTGAAGGAGCCCAGGAGTCCCTGTTGGACAGGGACTCCATCTCCTTTTTGGATTCCGATTAGAGTTTTCCTAAGAACCAAGTTTGACTGGTCTTAGGCGCCATCTAACGAGAAATCCAAGGGACTCTATTTCCATCAATCAGATTTAGATCTGATTTCACAAAGGGTTGTGATTGGTTGGGAAGATGAGGAGTTAGATCACAGATAGTCTATAAATAAGATCCTGCACCCAACTCAAATTGCATTAGAAAAGGAATTGAAAAATCCCATGCCCAAGGCTGCCTCTCCTCTCCTCCTCCATGCCAAAGCATCTTCTCCCTCTGCTCTACACATCCAAAAGTGTTTTGGGTTCTTGGTTGGTGCAATCCAGAAGAGAGAAAGGCGACTGAAAGCTAGAAGGCCACGCTGCTGCAAAGGACAACTGCTGATCTTCGAAAGGTATTTTGAAGATTCTCCAAATCAAATCTAGATCTAATTTTTGGAGATGTGATAGAGAAAAAAAGGATCTCCAGATCCAGTCTGAGTGGATACCGGTAGAGGCTAGGCACTTGCGTGGCTAGATCCAGAACCTTCCGCTGCTTACAGGATTTCAATGGGTAATAGGATTATCCTACGTTAGGATAAATTAAATTTGATTTAATTTAAATTTTATTTTTATTATTAGAATAATAAAGATCAAATCTAAAATATTTTAGATCTAATTAGGATCATAGAAAAAAATTTTTTAAATATATCTCTTCATCCGATCAGATCTGAACGAATCTGATCCAAGAAATTAGGATTTTCCTTCAATACAGTGTGGTAGAAATGGTTTTAGAAGAAAACCTATTCAGTAAATATATTATAGTTAAAAAAGAGTATCCCCAAAGATAGTCAGTAAGGTCTATGAAGTACATCATGAATTAGACCATATCTAATAGGGTCCGATTCCTCCATTCTGAAACTCCGTTGAGTTGAGGTGTTCCATATGGAGTCCATTGAGAGACTATTCCATTTTTCTTGAGATAGTCCAAGAATTTCTGACTAAGATATTCACCTCCTCAATCTGATCGAAGAGTCTTAACGGATTTTTCAGTTTGCTTTTCTACTTCATGTCTGAATTCTTTGAACTTCTCAAAAGCTTTAGACTTGTGTCTTATAAGATACACATATCTATACCTAGATAGATCATCGGTAAAGATGATGAAGTAGACAAAATTGCCTCTAGTCAATACATCAAATGGACAGCACACATCAGTATGTACTAGGGTAAGAAGATCCGTGGCCCTTTCCCCATGTCCTACAAAAGGAAGTTTAGTCATTTTGCCATGAAGACAAGAGTCACAAATTGGATATGACTTGGAAGTCAACGGATTCAATAGCCCAATTTTCTTCAATTTGTTAACCCTATCTTCTGCTATATGACCTTGTCTTAGGTGCCAAAGATACCTACCATTTGGACTATCCCTAGGTCATTTTATGGCATTCACATTTTACTCAATATTAAAAGTAGATACATCAATATGTAACTGGTAAAGACCGTTAATAAGAAAACCACTTATAATTTTATTTCTTTTGTAAAGAATGTTACAATGGTCCTTAAGAAAACTAATTAGATAGCCTTCTAGTGCTAGGTATGTAACAAAAATCAAATTCCTACTTGCTGTAGGCACATAATAATTGTCTTTTAAAACTAAGTCTAAACTAGATGGTAGTCAAAGAGGGTATGTTTTCACCACCACGATAGCAACTCTTGCTCCATTTTCGATGTATAGGATCATCTCACCATCTCTCAGCCTTCTGCTATCCTCAAGATCCTACATGGAAGTGCACAAATGAGCACTAGAACCAGAGTCAAGCACCCAACTGGATGTAGAAGAAAGCGTAAGGTTAGAACCAATAACAAGCATACCTCCAGAAGGACCTGCCTCCTTCTTATTCTTCAAGATGGTCGGGTATGTAGGGCAGTTCCGCTTTCAGTGGCCATCATTGTTGCAATGGAAATACTTTCCTTTGTCAGCGGCCTTCTTCTTCAGCTCTATCTTTTCCTTCTTTCCTCTTTCCATCTTCTGCTTTTTCACAGACTTCTTCTTCTTTCCAAAAGACTTTCTCTTGAATGAAGTCCATTCCATAGTAAGCACTGAGCCTTTAGAATCTTTCATGGAAAGCTCAGTAGTAACCAGCATATTCATAAGTTTGGCCAGAAAATTTTGAAGTTTATGCATATGGTAGTTCATGATGAACTGCCCATATGCATCAATCAAGCATTGTAGAATTATATCATTCTGCAGATCCAAATCCAACTTCACTCCGAGCTTCTCAAGCTCTTATAAGTTCTTGATCATCATCAGATAATGATCTTGGATTGACTGCCCATCATGAATTTTAGTCTTAAAAAGTTGTTTAGTGACTTGATACTTGGGTGTGCGACTCTGTTCACCAAACATCTTTTGTAGGTGAGCCAATATTTGATCGGCAGTCCTGATATCTTCATGTTGACGCTGAAGTTCATCAGACATCGAGTCCAACATATAATATCTAGCCTTGTTATCTTCGTCTGTCCACTTATCAAGAGATGCTCTCTATTCAGTAGATGGACGAGCTGGTAAGGTGGGAGGGTCCTGGTCCAATACATGAGTTAACATTTTGGAACCTAAAATAATTTTGATGTTCTGGATCCAATATTTGTAATTGGGTCCAATTAGTCTATAGGTGTCCAGGATACATGCTAGTGGATTGGATGCAGACATTTTTCTATAGAGAGTCTAAGTTTTTAGTTAGATATTGTAATTAAGACTTAACTAATTTATTTAGAAATTTTATTTTTAAACAAATTAGCTCCTATTATTTTCTCGGATCCTTATGCTCCCTCTGTAGAGATGCAAAAATCTCCATGATTAATGAGTTCTAGTGGATGGTGCGGTCCCACCAACTGACTCATCATCTCACCTAACAGTTATTAGTGATGGATCAACCAATGAGTGAACAACTCTTGTTCAATGATTCTCTAATCATAGTACACCCAAACTTGGTCTCTAATTCATGAATCTCATCATGCCCGAAGTATTGATCCACTCCTTAGTTAAGTCAGATCCACCATTTGCATAGATTGGATTCTTAATTGAGTCTCTCACCATGTTTGAAATATTAAGCCCAATCCATCCTCCAACCCATAGCATCCAATGCCTAATAGATATGGTTGCATCTTTTCGATGCAACTGAACCACTATATCCAACCGAGAATAATCAATCCCGAGAAGGGCCCGCACATCTACAATGGTGGAAGACCTTAGACTTAATCTTTTCTTAGAAAGATTTGATTTAGGTCTCATTAAACTAGACTTGACATAGTCATAACCATTATGACTAACCTAGTGGCATGGGTTAGCTCGGATTATTGACCACCTCAGATCAGGAACTGAGCCAACAAATATGGCCAGGTAAGTGAGATCGGTGGAAGGGATATGCCATTAACTCGACAAGAACGCATTCGAGTCGAGTAGCTTCCAATTAAAAATCAGTCGGTCGTATCTGCCAAACTTACCTTAGACACCAAATTATTGAGCCAGAACCAATCGGGTTAGCCTACAATCCAGACTCTAACCACTGAGCCTAATTAGGTCTTAGCTTGATCGATCACTCACGTGACTCGATCTTGACCAAGACTTAATCCTATTAGGCTGGTCAATTTAAGCACTGTTGATCCCATCTAACCAACTCTTGATTCGGTTTGATCAACCGCTTAGACCTAATTGAGCTACCCAAGCCCGAACCCAATATTATGAATATGTCTTAGATCTAAAATTCTCAATTTTAGACCTAATTAATATTTTATAATCTTAATTCTTAATTAAGTTTAGGATTCATAAACAAAATATGTATAATAAAATTCCTAGGATTTCAGGATCTAGGTTTTGCAGAAAATAAGTTTTGATTTTTTGATTAAGGATGAACGCGCAGCACCCCTACACATCATAAGAACACCCCATCGAATGAAAGGAGAGGGCATTTAAATCCTACTTTATTCTTATGATCGGACGGCCAAGGAGAACGTCTTAATCAGAAATATACAAAAATACAAAACTAGTTAGATCTACATCATATATCTCATATACAAAAATTGATCTAACTATAAACATATTTTGCATACATCTCATGTATCATATCATGCATATTTTCAGATCTAAATTATCTCAATATTATCTAAAAAATTATATTTAAATTGATCACATCAAAATAAATTATAATCTAGATAATTATGTAGAACTATTCTACAACTAGTCTAAACATGCATTCATCATATATCTCATATGATCCAAAAATTAAATATTTTTATTTTTTATTTTTTAGATTTTTTTATAATAATTATAATATTAAAAAATAATAAATAAATAAATCTAAAATCATAACTTAATCAAATTAAATTTTGAACATGCAAGACTATGTATAGAATAGCTCTATTTTACAACTAGTCATGCATCTTGTAAAACTTAGATCTAAATTATTTAATTTTAATTTTTTTAATTTTAGATCTAATCACATCTCATGTAACATCTAAAATATACTATTTAATAGATCAAAAATAAATTTAAATCAAATCTAAATGATTTTTAGAACCTGGCTCTGATACCACTTGAAGAGAAAATCCTAATTTTTTAGGTCTGGTTCGTTCAGATTTGATTGGATCAAGAGAGATAATTTAAAAATTTTTCTTATAAATCTAGATCAAATCTGAGATATTTTAGATCTAATTTTATAGATCAAATAAATAAAAATAAAAATAAATTAAATCTAATTTAATTTATACCTTGATGTTGGGTAATCAGATTATCCTTTGATGACATTGCTGTTTGCCTGAGGTTCTAGATCTAGCCATGTAAGCGCCTAGCCTCTATCGGTATCTACTCAAATTGGATCTAGAGATCTTCTCCTTCTTTATCATCTCTCCAAATATCAGATCTAGATCTGATTTGGAGGATCTTCAAAATTTCTTTCAAAAATCTGCAGTCGTCTCTACAGCAGTGCTGCCTTCTTCCTTTCTCGTCACCTTTCTCTTGCTTGGAGTGCACCAAACTGGAGTCCAAATCTTCTTGGGCATGGAGAGGAGAGAGAGGACCAGAAGATGGCATGGAGGAGGTAAAGGGGCAGCCTTGGGGCATAGGCTAAGAGAGAACTCTCTTAAAGTTAGGCACAGATAGGATTTATATAGATCCTACTGCGCCATGTAGTGCCCCATCATCTTGACCAATCACATTGCTTCATGCAATCAGATCTAAATCTGATTGATGGGATGACATCACCTTATCTAATCTAATGAGAGACCCTCAATTCATCCTTAGATGGTGCCTAAGATTGATCAAAGTCTATTTCTAGGTGCCACCTAAGTAGAATCCAAGAAGCAACCTGGAGTCCCATCTGTATGGGACTCTAGACGTCCCTATCCATGGGCACACGCCTCCCTAGGCATGTGCCCCCTCCTTTCCAATTTCTAGTAAGGAGACAAGCTCCTATCTATTCTCCTATGGGTGCATGACACATGCGCAGATGTCTAAGTATCAAAGGTCAACGTTTGACCAAAGTCAAAAGATAAGAATTAGCAAGTGATGAAAAATGGCAGGTGTTGTCTTAAATTTATCTCATAAATTAAGACAACTCTTTTCTAACCTAGACAAGCTCCAGTCAGACCAAGTAAAGGTACCTGAGTGAACACAAATGCATTTGGCTCAATCGAGATAACTTTTAATGATAGTAGAAGGAGAACATTAGGCTCAATCGTATGCTAGCATGATTTTCTTGAACCTAATTGAATCTTATTCAAATCAATTGAATTGGATTAGTCCAATTGATGATATCCAGATCTAAACCCTTATTTGTGTGATCCAGTTAGGTTCAGTTCTGTATGGTAATGGGATATGTCATGATCTCTATCATCGACATCATCGAAACACCTTTCGATGGATCAGAACTCTTCTGATTCAGACAACTAGAATGATCGATCATCTAAATCATTCTAATTGCTCCCAAAATCCACCAGTGACACCTAGCAGTATATGGTGGCAACCCATCAAAACTGAAAATGAACCTCTTGGTGCAGCTACTTGTGTGATTAAGTTCTTCTATCTTGAGCCCCGATCAGATTAGGGTTAAGGTGAACTCATCAAACCCTAATTTCTATCATATGATTTAATCATTCGATTCAAGTCCGATGTGAAAACCTTAATAGAAACTCTTTCTATTATTTCACTCTACCATGGCCATGGGCTTATGGACTTGATTCTCATGATCATCATAGGGCTGCTCCTCATCCACCGAGGTAGATAGATTTTCCTCTTGGTGCAATCCAATTCCTACAATGAACATGCTATAGCCAACATACACCTCAGGATTCCAAATGGCTAGGAGATCGAGTCATGGTGTAGTCAAACTATAACACCCTCAAGGTGAACTGCCGATGCACCTCAGGTCAAAGAACCAGACACACCACTATAGCTTCGAGTCAGTCATCGATGAGAAGGTAGACTTTCCTTATGACTGCTCGAGGTGGTCACGCTCGGTACCCTTATTCTCTAATGAGTATCTGTACTCTCGCTCCGATGTCCCTAGACTGTAGACTCAAGACTCATCTACTATAAAAAAGCATTTGCACATCAACCTTCTGGATCAATCATCATCCTCATGATGATCCTACGGTCGGAAGCATTTTATGAGTTAATAACGAAAATTCATGTCTTAAATTTTCAACTCTTGAAAATTTGAATTATCATTACCATTAACTCAAAGGATGTATCACAGACATTAAATACATATTTTTGATAGAAAATAACTCATTTTATTATTTATAATCAAAATTATAATTTTACCCCTAGAAGTGTATTACAACTGTCAGTCAATTCTGACTTCTAGGATACAGATATCTAACACAAGAACCTTAGGGTGGAAACTCTAAAGAGAAGAGAAGAAGAGAGTTGAGGGAGAAAAGGTCTGTATTCCATAGCATTCACTTCCTTAATGAAAGTCTAATACAACCTATGTATTTATACATAGCCATTAGGCCCGACCGAAAAACTTCCTAACTAACCCAATACATGAAAGCACTCATCGAGCTCATGTACACCCATGTCTCCCATGCTCTCATCCTCTAGATCTAGACCCAATCCATACATGAATTAGCCCCCTTAAGACCTCTCAAATCAGGCCTTAAGACCCCTAGAATCATCCCAGATCCTAGCCCAAAATAGACCCTCGCGTAACTTTGCCCACGCACTGAGCCGGCTTAGTCTCAGCATTGAGCCGGCTAAGTTCAACTGGGTCAGCTCAGTCTAAAACTGAGCCGGCCCAATTCTATGTCATGCCAACAGTCTCGAATGCACAGCTCACTATTTTGCCTATGCTTTGAGACTTAGTCGATCTAATTTTGGACTGAGCCGGTTAACCTACAAAAAATCTTCTTTATGTAGTTTTGATTCTCTGACTTTGATTCCTTGCTTCACCTTGTGTCATAGGTCTCCAAAGCATAAATCAAGCCCCTAAAATCTTCAGAGCCAACCCCCTGACTCCTCCCGTGGCCTCCCAAGACTTGGGAGCACCATAAATCCTCACAAGAATGGACTTGGGCAATGAGTTCAATATTGCATCTTTCTCAAGCTGTTTATGTAAGAAAAAATCGAGCTTACTCAATTGCTCTATCAGCTCAATCATGTACAATACATGATCAGTAATAGAAGCATCTAGACATTGAAGATGGCACTAGTCTTGTGCCTCTCCACATCATTGAGTGTGCCAAAGGAATCCTCTAACACTTGAAGCATGTCCTTTAGTTGAGCTATCTCAAATCTGTGACTGAACTCATCACTCATCGCAGCCAGCATGATACAACATACCGTGGTCCAGTCACTGAGCCACTTATGGTAAGTATCTCAGACTATTCCACATGCATTGGCAACTAGCTCCTCAGGTGCAGAATCCATCAACACATATAAGATCCATTCATACTTTAGAACTATCTTCAACTTTTAGTACAAGCTACCAAAGTTGGATCCCACCAACTTATCATTGTCCAATAATGATCGGAGCGATAGAGAAGTAGCCATATCAGTACAAAGAAAAATCATAATCTAATTATAGTAATTGATTTATTAAATCTAAAGATTTAAACTTTAATCAAAAGATTCTTCCACTATTTTATTCGAATTGGTAGCTTCTACCTCCAATTCGAGAAATCCTGCGAGGTGGTAGTTGAATTGGAGACTGTTAGATATATGTGCCCTAGAAGCCAGAATTGGCTGACACTTGTAATACACTTCTAGGGGCAAAATTGTAATTTTGACTATAATTAATGAAATGGGTTATTTTCTATCACACATGTGTATTTAGTGTCTGTGATACATCCTTTGAGTTAATGGTAATGATAATTCATATTTTCAAGAGTTGAAAATTTAAGACATGAATAATCATTATTAACTCATAAACAGCTCCCGACCATAGGATCATCACGAGGATGGTGATTGATCCGGAAGGTTGGTGTACGATCGCTTCTCTTTAGTAGATGAGTCTTGAGTCTACGGTGTGGAGACACCGGAGCGAGAGTACAGGTACTCGTTAGAGAACGAGGGCACTGAGCGTGACCACCTCGAGTAGTCATTAGGGAGTCTACCTTCTCGTCAATGACTGACTCGATGCTGCAGTAGTGTGTCTGGTTCTTTGACCTGAGATGCATCGGCAGTTCACCTTGAGGGTGTTATAGTTTGACTACACCATTACTCGGTCTCCTAGCCATATGGAACCCTGAGGTGTATGTTGGCTATAGCATGTTCATTGTAGGAACTGGATTGCATCAAGATGGGATCTATCTACCTCGGTGGTAGAGGAGTAGCCCTATGATGATCATGAGAATCAAGTCCAGAAATCCATGGCCATGGTAGAGTGAAATAATAGAAAGAGTTTCTATTTAGATTTTCACATTGGACTCGAATCGAATGATTACATCATATGACAGAGACTAGGGTTTGACGAGTTCACCTTAACCCTAATCTGATCGGGGCTCAAGATAGAAGAACTGAATCACACAGGTAGCTGCACCAAGAGGTTCGCATTCAGCTCTGATGGGTTGCCACCATATACTGCTAGGTGTCACTGGTGGATTTTGGGAGCAATTAGAATGATTTAGATGATCGATCATTCTAGCTGTTCGAATCAGAAGAGTTCTGATCCATCGAAAGGAGTTTCGATGATGTCTATGATAGAGATCATGACATATCCCATTACCATACAGAACTGAACCTAACTGGGTCACACAAACAAGGGTTTGAATCTGGTGATCATCAATTGAACTGATCTAGTTCAATTGATCTGAATGAGATTCAATTAGGTTCAAGGAAATCGTGCTAGCACTCGATTGAACCTAACGTTCTTCTTTTACTATCATAAATAAGTTGTCCTGACTGAGCCAAAGGAGTTTGTGCTCAATCAGAGGCCTTCATATGGTCTGACTGGAGGTTGTCCAAGTCAGAATAGGTTGTCTTATTTGTAAGACATTACCTGCCATTTTTGGTCACCTGCCATTTCTTGTTCTTTGACTTTGGTCAAAAGTCTACCTTTGACTGGTCAAACGTTGACCATTGACCCTTTGACTTTTGACCACATGTCATGCACCTATTGGAGAGCTGGTGGGGGCTTGTCCCCCTGCCAGAACCTGGCAAGGAGAAGGGCGCACGCCAAGGGTGGCGTGAGCCCAAGTAGGAGGCGCCTAGGAGTCCTTGTTGGACAAGGACTCCACCTCCCTTTAGGATTCCAATCAGAGTTCTACTAAGAATCCAGTTTGACTGGTCTTAGGCGCCCTCTAAGGAGGAATCCAGGGGTCTCTTTTTCAACCAATCAGATTTAGATCTGATTTCACAAAGGGTTGTGATTGGTTGAGAGGAAGAGGAGTTGGATCACAAGAGGTCTATAAATAAGACCCTGCGCCCAACCCTAATCCTAAGTGAATTCAATAGAGATTTCCCACGTCCAAGGCTGCCTCTCCCCTCCTTCTCCATGCCATACTCTCTTCTCCCCTTGCTCTCCACGTCCAAAAGTGTTTTGGACTTAGTTTGGTGCGATTCAGATCAAGGAAAGGCGATCAAAAGCAAGAAGGCTGCGCTGCTGCAAAAGGACGACTGCAGATCTTCAAAAGAGTTTTGAAGATCCTCCAGATCAGATCCAGATCTGATTTTTGGAGGTGTGATAGAGAAGAAGAGGTTCTCCAGATCCAACCCGAGTGGATACCGGTAGAGGCCAGGCGCTTGCGTGGCTAAGATCCAGAACCTTCCGCTGCAATCAGGATCATCTACAGGGTAATAGGATTACCCAAATCAGGTAAATTAAATTTGATTTAATTTATCTTATTTTATTTTATTTATTAAAATAATAAGAATCAGATCTGAAACATATCAAGATCTGATTAAGATCAAGAGAAAATTTTTGAAATATATCTCTTGATCTAATCAGATCTGGACGAACCTGGACCGGGAAATCAGGATTTCCCTTCAACTGGTATCAGAGCCATGGTTCTAAAATTGTTTAGATCTGATTTTAATTTTATTTTAATTAAAAATAAAGTGATTTCAGATGTCACATGAGATGTGATCAGATCTGAAATCAGAAAAATTAAAATTAAATGATTTGGATCTAAGAACATGAAGATATGCATGACTAGTTCTAGAATAGAATAGTTCTATAGAATAGTTTTGCATGTCTTTGATTTAATATGATTAAATCATATTTTAGATCTTCTTATTTACTATTTTCTGATATTATAAGTGTTATAATAACATCTGATAAACAGCAAATAAAAATTATTTAATTTTAAATATCATATGAGATATGATAGATGCATGACTAGACTAGTTGTAGAATAGTTCTACATAATTGTCTAGATTAGAATTTATTTTGATTAGATCAATTTAAATCTAATTTTTTAGATTATTATGTGATAATTTAGATCTGAAAACATGCATGATTTGATACATGAGATGTATGCAAAATATGCCTTGATTAGATCTAAATTTGTATATGAGATATATGATATAGATCTATAACTGTTTTGTAGATTTACATGTTCCTGATTAAGGCGTTCCTCTTGGCCGTCCGGTCATAAGAACGAAGAAGGGTTTAAAGGCCCTCTCTTCCCATTCGATGGGGTGTTCTTATGACGTGTAGGGGTGCTGCGTGTTCGTCCTTAATCAGAAACCCAAAACTTACTTTCTGCAAAACCCTAGATCCTGAAACCCTAGGATTTATTGTGCATATTTTGTTTATGAACCCAACTTAATTAAGAATTAAGTTTATGGAATATTAATTAGGTCTAAAATTGAGAATTTCAGATCTAAGACATATTCATAATACTGGGTTCGGGCTTGGGTAGCTCAATTAGGTCTAAGCGGTTGATCAAACCGAATCAAGAGTTGGTTAGATGGGATCAACAATGCTTAAATTGACCAGCCTAATAGGATTAAGTCTGGGTCAAGATCGAGTCACGATCAAGCAAGACCTAATTAGGCTCAGAGGTTAGAGTCTGGATTGTAGGCTAACCCAATTGGTTCTGACTCAACAATTTGGTGTCTAAGGTAAGTTTGGCACAGACGACCGACTGGTTTTTAATTGGAAGCTACTCGACCTGAATGCGTTCTTGTGCGAGTTAACGGCATATTCCTTCCACCGGTCTCACTTACCTGGCCATATCTGTTGACACAGTTCTGATCTGAGGTGGTCAATAATCCGAGCTGACCCATGCCACTAGGTTAGTCATAATTGTTATGACTAAGCCAAGTCTAGTTTAATGAGACCTGAATCAATTCTCCCTAAGAAAAGATTAAGTCCGAGGTCTTCCACCATTGTAGACGTGCGGGCCCTTCCCGGGGTTGATTGTTCTCGGCTGGATACAGTGGCTCAGTTGCACCGGGAAGACGCAACCATGTCTATTAGGCATTGGATGCTATGGGCTGGAGGATGAGTTGGGCTCAATATTCCGGATACGGTGAGAGACCCAATTAGGAACCCAGTCTATGCAAATGGTGGGTCTGACTTAACTAAGGAGTGGATCAATATTCCGGATACGGTGAGATTCATGAATTAGAGACCAAGTTTGGGTGCACCATGATTAGAGAATCATTGAACAAGAGTTGTTCACTCATTGGCTAACCCATCACCAATAACTGTTAGGTGAGGTGATGAGTCAGTTGGTGAGACCGCACCACCCACTAGAAATCATCAATCGCGGAGATTTTCGCATCTCTACAGAGGGAGTGTAGGGATCCGAGAAAATAGTGGGAGCTAATTTGTTTAAAAATAAAATCCCTAAACAAATTGGTCAAGTCAAAATTACAGTATCTAACTAGAATCTTTGACTCTCTACAGGAAAATGTCTGCGTCCAACCCACTGGCACGTATCCTAGACACACATAGACTGACTGGACCCAATTATAAAGATTGGCTCAGGAACTACAAAATTGTTTTGGGTTCAGAGAAGTTAACACATGTTTTGGACCAGGACCCTCCCACCTTACCAGCTCGTCCATCCACTGAACAGAGAGCGTCTCTGGAAAAATGGATTGACGAAGACAATAAGGCCAGATACTACATGTTGGGCTCGATGTCTGATGAGCTCCAGCGCCAACATGAAGATATCGGGACTGCTCGCCAAATGTTGGCTCACCTGCAGGAGATGTTTGGTGAACAGAGTCGCGCAGCCAAATATCAAGTCACGAAATGACTTTTTAAGGCTAAGATGCGTGATGGGCAGTCAGTCCAAGATCACTGTCTGACAATGATCAAGGACATGGAAGAGCTTGAGAAGCTCGGTGTGAAGTTGGACTTGGATTGCAGAACGATATTATTCTGCAATCCTTGACTGATGCATATGGGCAATTCATCATGAATTACCACATGCATAAACTTCAAAATTCCTTGGCCGAGTTGATGAATATGCTGGTTACCGCTGAGCTTTCTATGAAAGGTTCTAAAGGCTCAGTTCTTGCTATGGAACGGACTTCTTCCAAAAGAAAGTCTTATGGAAAGAAAAAGAAGTCTGTGAAAAAGCAAAAGGTAGAAGGATCAAAGAAGAAGAAGGCAGAACCGAAGAAGAAGGTCGATGGCAAAGGAAAGTGTTTCCATTGCAACAGCGACGGCCATTGGAAGCGGAACTGCCCTACTTACCTGGCCACCCTAAAGAACAAGAAGGAAGGTCCTTCTGGAGGTATGCTCGTTATTGAGTCTAACCTTACGGTTTCTTCTGCATCCAGTTGGGTGCTTGACTCTGGTTCTAGTGCTCATCTGTGCACTTCTATGCAGGGTCTTGAGGATAGCAGGAGGCTGAGGGATGGAGACATGATCCTACGCGTCGGTAATGGAGCAAGAGTTGCTGCAGTAGCCGTGGGAACATACCCTCTGCGATTACCATCTGGTTTAGACTTAGTTTTAAAAGACTGTTATTATGTGCCTGCAGCTAGCAGGAATTTGATTTCTGTTTCATGCTTAGCACAAGAAGGTTATGTGATCACCTTCTTTAAGGACCATTGTAACATTCTTTATGAAAGAAATAAAATTGCAAATGGTTTCCTTGTTAATGGTCTTTATCAGTTGCATATTGATGTACCTAAATTGGAGAAAAATAGGGCTATTGAGTCCATTGACTTTTGAGTCATATCCAACTTGTGAATCTTGTCTTCAAGGCAAAATGACTAAACTCCCTTTTGTTGGACATGGGGAGAGGGCCACAGATCTCCTTGCCCTAGTACATACTGATGTGTGCGGCCCATTCGATGTGCCGGCTAGAGGCAATTTTGTCTACTTCATTACCTTTACCGATGATCTGTCTAGGTATGGGTATGTGTATCTTATGAGACATAAGTCTGAAGCCTTTTGAAAAGTTCAAAGAATTCAGACATGAAGTAGAAAAACAAACTGGAAAACCCATTAAGGTTCTTCGATCAGATCGAGGAGGTGAATACCTTAGCCGGGAATTCCTAGACTATCTTAAGGAAAATGGCATAGTCTCTCAATGGACTCCACCAGGAACACCTCAACTCAACGGGGTTTCAGAACGGAGAAATCGGACTCTATTGGATATGGTTCGATCCATGATGAGCTTCACAGACCTCCCAGATTTTCTTTGGGGACATTCATTATTAACTTCAATCTATTTACTGAATAGGGTTCCCTCTAAAACCGTTCCTACCACACCGTATGAGATATGGCACGGTAAGAAACCAAGTCTGAGTCATCTCAGAATTTGGGGTTGTCCGGCTTATGTCAAAAGACAACAAGCGGACAAGTTAGAGTTTAGGTCCTTTAGAGCTCGATTCATAGGATATCCTAAAGAGTCATTAGGATACTATTTCTACATTCCAGAAGACCACAATGTGATTGTGAGTCGACATGCCATATTTCTTGAAAAATAGTTTATTCAAGATAGTGGCATTGGAAAGCAGATTAAGCTTGATGAGAAAGTCTCACAAGCAGAAAGAGCTAAGGACCAAGTGGAACCAAATCAGGTTGAGCCAATAAGAACACTACCTCCTCCACCTCGTAGATCGGAAAGAGTTTCCCGTCCCCCTGAAAGATACTTAGGTATTATTTCAGAGGATGTAGAGGAAATGTTCCTCATAGGTAATGGTGCTCATGGTGATGATCCCAAAACCTACAACGAGGCGATATCAGATATCGACTCCGAGAAATGGCTTGAGGCAATGAAGTCAGAGATCGACTCGATGCACTCAAACCAAGTCTGGACCTTGGTAGATCCACCAGAAGGTATAGTACCTATTGGGTGTAAATGGATCTTCAAGAGAAAGATTGGTGCAGATGGGAATGTGGAGACATTCAAGGCTAGACTGGTGGCAAAAGGTTATAGTCAACGTGAAGGCATTGACTATCAGGATACCTTTTCCCCGGTAGCTATGCTAAAATCCATCCGCACATTGCTTGCTGTTGCAGCCTATTTCGATTATGAAATATGGCAAATGGACGTGAAAACGGCATTCCTAAATGGATATCTTGAGGAAGATATCTATATGGAACAGCCGCTAGGTTTCACATCCAGTGATACTGATCACAAGGTTTGCAAGCTGCAAAGGTCCATATATGGACTTAAGCAAGCATCTCGGAGCTGGAACACTCGTTTCAATGATGTGATCAAAAAGTTTGGTTTCATCAAAAATGAAGAGGAACCATGTGTTTTCAAAAGGGTCAGTGGGAGCGCTGTTGTCTTCCTCGTATTGTACGTGGATGACATCCTCCTTATTGGGAATGATATTCCCATGTTGACATCAGTCAAGATGTGGTTGTCTAAGGAATTCTCCATGAAAGACCTAGGTGAAGCATCCTTTATTCTAGGAATTAAGGTCTATAGGGATAGACCGAATAGGATGCTAGGACTTTCACAGAAAATGTACATAGAGGAAGTACTAAAGAGGTTTAGTATGGAAAACTCTAAGAGGGGATTAATACCCTTCAGACATGGTATTCATCTTTCCAAGAAGATGTGCCCCAGCACACCTGAGGAAATAGAACGCATGAGCAAGATCCCTTATGCTTCTGCAATAGGGAGCCTCATGTATGCCATGCTATGTACACGACCTGATATAGCCCATGCTGTGAGTGTCACAAGCAGATATCAGTCAAATCCAGGTGAAGAACACTGGACTTCTGTGAAATGTATCCTTAAGTACTTGAGAAGAACTAAGGATATGATGTTGGTCTTTGGTAATGGAGAACTCCAAGTTCAGGGATACACAGACTCGGACTTCATGTCCGATATAGATGATCGAAAGTCGACATCTGGCAGACTGTTTGTGCTGGAAGAGTTCCAAGCAAACGGTGATACCATCTCATCCGCGATTACCTTGAGAAAGGTTACGTTGAGGTCAAGAGAGTCAACTCCACAGATAATGTGGCAGACCCACTTACAAAGCCGTTGGGCCAGCAGAAGATCGAAGCCCACCTTGAGAAGATGGGACTTAGACTTGTAGCCAATTGGCTTTAGGACAAGTGGGAGATTGTTAGATATATGTGCCCTAGAAGCCAGAATTGGCTGACACTTGTAATACACTTCTAGGGGCAAAATTGTAATTTTGACTATAATTAATGAAATGGGTTATTTTCTATCACACATGTGTATTTAGTGTCTGTGATACATCCTTTGAGTTAATGGTAATGATAATTCATATTTTCAAGAGTTGAAAATTTAAGACATGAATAATCATTATTAACTCATAAACAGCTCCCGACCATAGGATCATCACGAGGATGGTGATTGATCCGGAAGGTTGGTGTACGATCGCTTCTCTTTAGTAGATGAGTCTTGAGTCTACGGTGTGGAGACACCGGAGCGAGAGTACAGGTACTCGTTAGAGAACGAGGGCACTGAGCGTGACCACCTCGAGTAGTCATTAGGGAGTCTACCTTCTCGTCAATGACTGACTCGATGCTGCAGTAGTGTGTCTGGTTCTTTGACCTGAGATGCATCGGCAGTTCACCTTGAGGGTGTTATAGTTTGACTACACCATTACTCGGTCTCCTAGCCATATGGAACCCTGAGGTGTATGTTGGCTATGACATGTTCATTGTAGGAACTGGATTGCATCAAGATGGGATCTATCTACCTCGGTGGTAGAGGAGTAGCCCTATGATGATCATGAGAATCAAGTCCAGAAATCCATGGCCATGGTAGAGTGAAATAATAGAAAGAGTTTCTATTTAGATTTTCACATTGGACTCGAATCGAATGATTACATCATATGACAGAGACTAGGGTTTGACGAGTTCACCTTAACCCTAATCTGATCGGGGCTCAAGATAGAAGAACTGAATCACACAGGTAGCTGCACCAAGAGGTTCGCATTCAGCTCTGATGGGTTGCCACCATATACTGCTAGGTGTCACTGGTGGATTTTGGGAGCAATTAGAATGATTTAGATGATCGATCATTCTAGCTGTTCGAATCAGAAGAGTTCTGATCCATCGAAAGGAGTTTCGATGATGTCTATGATAGAGATCATGACATATCCCATTACCATACAGAACTGAACCTAACTGGGTCACACAAACAAGGGTTTGAATCTGGTGATCATCAATTGAACTGATCTAGTTCAATTGATCTGAATGAGATTCAATTAGGTTCAAGGAAATCGTGCTAGCACTCGATTGAACCTAACGTTCTTCTTTTACTATCATAAATAAGTTGTCCTGACTGAGCCAAAGGAGTTTGTGCTCAATCAGAGGCCTTCATATGGTCTGACTGGAGGTTGTCCAAGTCAGAATAGGTTGTCTTATTTGTAAGACATTACCTGCCATTTTTGGTCACCTGCCATTTCTTGTTCTTTGACTTTGGTCAAAAGTCTACCTTTGACTGGTCAAACGTTGACCATTGACCCTTTGACTTTTGACCACATGTCATGCACCTATTGGAGAGCTGGTGGGGGCTTGTCCCCCTGCCAGAACCTGGCAAGGAGAAGGGCGCACGCCAAGGGTGGCGTGAGCCCAAGTAGGAGGCGCCTAGGAGTCCTTGTTGGACAAGGACTCCACCTCCCTTTAGGATTCCAATCAGAGTTCTACTAAGAATCCAGTTTGACTGGTCTTAGGCGCCCTCTAAGGAGGAATCCAGGGGTCTCTTTTTCAACCAATCAGATTTAGATCTGATTTCACAAAGGGTTGTGATTGGTTGAGAGGAAGAGGAGTTGGATCACAAGAGGTCTATAAATAAGACCCTGCGCCCAACCCTAATCCTAAAGTGAATTCAATAGAGATTTCCCACGTCCAAGGCTGCCTCTCCCCTCCTTCTCCATGCCATACTCTCTTCTCCCCTTGCTCTCCACGTCCAAAAGTGTTTTG